>CM045567.1:18207201-18247311 GCA_024721245.1 Mitragyna speciosa
TTGCTGATGCCACTGATTCTCCAGTTACCTCTGAAGATGAAGCAGATGATTCCCCCAGAAATATATAGTCAGGTCTCTTATTGATTTCTACAAATGGAGTTTCAGATTTGGTGATGCTTGTATCCGTAGAAGGGCGTTGGATTTTAGGTTTAGGAAATCAAATTTAGTAATCTTTATTTCTGCTATCCTTGGATTCTCTTCTTTTCTCTATTCTTTTGTCCCTTCACAGATAGATTTAATTCCAATGAGGAGAAGGTTAAATTTTTCGGATGAATCTATTAGAAGAAATTGGGAACTGGGGCATGAAATTGGTGACAGGAAAAAGGCGTGATTTATTTAGCTTAGGTTTTAATCATGTAGCCATGGTAGGATCTCGAGCTCATTCTTGGTACTAAATGACAAGAATGTACATCGCTGGATATAGTGATGAGAAAGATTAGAGGCTTCTGTGACTAACATGGATAAAGTTTTAGCATTACTCCTCTAAATTAGTGGAAGCAACATAGTAATTTGAATTTCTGAATATTCATTGGCTTCTTGTGGAGAAACATAACATGAGACTTGCTTGAACTTCATATGCCAGACACGAAATGGATTCTTCGTTGCTGAAGATTCCATTTGAGAGTTGAGGCATGAGGCCCCATTGTTAGAGACCAGGGTCCGTTGTCAGCCATCAAAGGAGCAATATTACCTATACATGAATGGTGACCTACTGCATGAAGTTTGTTATGGGCATGAAGCAAAAAAAAAAAAATCAGTATATTATGTTGAATCAACAGGATTTGCATTTCTGTTGTTGCCTTGCTAATTTAGAGAAAAGGGTTCTTTTGGATGGTAATATCTGTTCTAATGAAAGTAATGTGGATGTGAGGGTTAGAATTTCTCATGATAATAATTCTGTTTGGCAGACATATTTGACTTAACTGTAGAATTGGTTTGTCACTTTTTAAATTCTTTCCATAATAAACATCGATATATTGTTTATGCCTGTACATAAGGTGACATGGTGCTCTCTTGAAATCGAGCGTCTTAGTTACACATTTCAGATTGCTTCATTTGTCATTTTTATCTTGATATTTTAGTTCAGTTTCTTACTTTAGCGGTTTGTTTATTAACGTTCGTTGTGTCTTACCAGATTGAAATTGAGTTGTCTGCTAGCCAATCGTAATAGCTGTTAGTCATGCGGCAAGATGGTTCATGTTCTGTGTTTTCGTTGAACCGCTGAGATGTCCAGCGGTAGCAGCTCTAATTCTCTCTCATATTAGATTAGAAAAACCTTCGCTGATGGTCCCACTTAGGTTGGGGGGATTGTCGACAGAGTTTGGTCAATTATCACGGATAACCAAAGTGGAGTAGGTAGGATGCTTGCCGATTATCTGATAACATATGAAAAGTTCTAAAGGGTGGTACAATTGTTTTTGGTTATTATAAACGAAAATAGTATATATTATGTAATTGATATTTTACCATGATACTAGTAACTTAATACGGTGCATTTGAAAGGCAAAAGCAGATATAATATCGTATGGGAGCAACAATTGTAAATTCAAGTTTACATCAAAGGCAAATCGATATAATTTTTGAGTG
The DNA here is from genome assembly GCA_024721245.1 of Mitragyna speciosa. Lineage (NCBI taxonomy): Eukaryota > Viridiplantae > Streptophyta > Magnoliopsida > Gentianales > Rubiaceae > Mitragyna > Mitragyna speciosa. The sequence continues at coordinate 18,208,789 of CM045567.1, forward strand.
AGCAGCAATTGTAACGCATTGTGGATTGTTGCAAGAACAGATTATGAGATGTTGAGGAATGGAGTTAATGGATCAAAGTAGGTTATAAAATTTTCAATGTACGCTACTTACTTAATTGTGAATCCTAGAAAAAGAAATCACTTGCTACTTTATTACCTTCCATTTCATCTTGGATCAGAAAGAACATAAGCCACTTGTGATGGGGAAGCATGATCAATATGTAGAACATGATCTTCCAATGCATATATGAAATTGAAGCTGATGTTTGAATCTACTTCCGTTACTCCTTCCAAGACATTCACTACTGTGGACATAGAAGGCCTTCTAGTGTGATCATTTTGCAGACACCACGCTGCAATCTTTATCATCCTTTCCACTTCTTCTGCATTATTCTCCATGTCTTCATCAAAATTTCTCACCATGTCAAGTAGCTTGTTTTCTTTAGACTTCCTCTGCAAGATTCTCAACAGATGAGAGCTAGATTCTGAGTGGCCATCTAAGTTTTTCCTTCTACAAACTATTTCAAGAAGGACAATTCCAAAACTGTATATGTCTACTTTTTCTGTGATCTTTGAGAGTCGCCATTCTGGAGCAATATATCCTGGAGTTCCTCTCATTGTCGTGACAACGTGGCTTTTATCTCTGTCTATGAGCTTAGACAGCCCAAAATCGGAGACTTTGGCGTTGAAGTTTTCATCCAAGAGTATATTTTGTGGTTTTATATCGAGGTGGATTATTTTCTTGCTACATTCTTCATGTAAATAAGCTAATCCTTTTGCTACATCAATTGCAATCTTCTTGCGAATTTCCCACTTCAGGCAATTATTTGGATCACTGTTGAAAATCCATTTATCTAAGGATCCATTGCTTACAAATTCGTATACCAGAAGCCTGTAAGGTTTGTCCTTACAATATCCCATCAATTTCACGAGATTGAAATGGTGGATGCTTCCGATTGATTTTACTTCAGCCAAGAACTCCTTCATATTCGGACTTAGTTTCTCCAGACGCTTAACTGCAACCGGAGTTCCATCCTGCAAGATTCCCTTGAATACGCTTCCAAATCCCCCATCACCTAATTTCTCCTCAAAATTCTTTGTTGCCACACAGAGTTCTTCATATGAAAACCTCATTGGCAGTCCTGGAATTTGTATGACGCTATCTTTTCCTTCTTCTGGCCGCACTGGCGGCTCTACGCTATCGTTCTCTTCATCTATCTTTCCTTCCTTCCTCACTGCCAACACATAAATTGTGCCACAGATAATTATGAATGGACATGCAACAATAACTAGAACATGAATCCTCCTAAAGATCACAGCAATGACAAAGACAGATAGGAGAAATGCAACAACACCGACATCAATTGGAGTCAATACAAATAACCTTGTTGCAAAACATCGAGAGGACGGAACTGATGCCGGCATTTTACAATTTCTGGCATACAGATGATGGTCAATTGCATTCATAAACTAACATGTTGCTTGCAGGAACTCCTGGGATTTTGTCTTCCCTTGGAAGGGAAAATTGACAAGTCCTTTCCAAACAGCAATTTCGTATCAGTGCATAAAGCTACAAGTAGTCTCTGATTGGATCGAAATTGAACGAGAACGTCATTTACTCTTGAAGTATTTGTTACGATATATCCTTGTTCAACCAAGCAGTTGCCTATGAAGAGCACTAATGGTCAATGAAGATTTCTTCCCCGGTGTGGACCCCTTGCGCATTATGGACTTCATTGCATTTGAAAAAGTTACCTTCTTGAAGGACAACTGCCTTACACTGTTCCCAGTCAATGCCAGTTCTCCAAAGACACTAGTTTTTCATAAAATTGGTTGACACTTTTAGTAAGCAGTTACGATTTCATGACCCACATTGAGAGAAGAGGAGATTGAAAGGAAATAGCAGTTTAGTTCTTAATCATTTACCTGCACATGGGAAAAAAAATGAACCAAAGTCTCGTACAACATCAAGATTAATACGAAAGGAGCTTCCACTAGACGTCACATGTTGATTGTTTCTCTGCCGTCTAAGAATATGGTAAGTAACTAATAACTCTGACTGAATAAAGACTTGTGCTGTTTTCTTCACCAATATTCTCCACATGAATAATATCCACTTTTGAAATGATGAAATCTCAAACAATAATTTCTTGGTTTTGACCTTGGAAATGTATTTGATAGCAACATGACAATCACTGTATACAATAGGAATGGGGAATGCTTATGAACTAGATTCGTCACCTATAATCAACTGACGAATCTGGTTCTTTAACTCCAACCGGCTTATGCCTGGCTCCTTTTTCACATACTTATCTCTCATTTCTTTTCGCACCCCTGAAAAATCCTTCCATCTTTTTGCAGAGGCTTGAAGATTTGCAAGGAGAACGTAAGAAGAAGGATCCAGAGGATCAATTTTCGAAACTTCTTCACCAATCATTTTAGACATATCTGAACTTTTGTGAATCTTACAGGCCACTGTGTTACATGGACTCAGATAGGGGCGAATAGAGACACACCTACAAATAAGTGTCCGACACAGGTACAGTTGAAAAAAAGTAAATATTTCAATTAATATAGTTACCTATACCTACAAATCTACATTGGCTGCAAGTTTTCCTTCCTCAGTTACTTTTGCTATCACTTTGGTTTTGAGAATTTATTACTGTTTTTGATTTGGTCAGCAACACGTGGTTGGCTACTTAATTTACAAAGCAACGTTATACAATAGGAATGGGGAATTGGTGTTGATTGGATTTCAACTCCTAACCTCTAGGGTGGAGTCATAAAACTCTAACTGCTTGACTCTCTATTCGTTCCCCAATTAAATAATAATAATTGTCAAAGTAAAAATAGAACTAAGATATTTTTCAACTTTAATTAAAAAGTGCAATTAAATTAATATTAACAATTGTCAAAGCAGAAATAGGACTAAGATGAGATTGAATTTATCGACTTATTTGATTTGTTAATACAAAGACACAATTATTATAGCGAAAGAAAATGTCATTTCATCTTTTTGTTAGTTTTTGAACTCTAGAGGCGATTGTTCCAAATATATTTTAAGATTTCAAATGTAGATGGTCAGGAATTTTCAAGAACGAAAAAATGTGTTAAAGGTAACAAGTACTCCTGCCACACACCTATCTATTAAGTTTAACAATGGCCCTCAAATAAAGGTCTTCAACAGATGTTATGCTTCACAGGCATATAGCCTGAATATTGCCAACTGGTTGATTTCAGCACAGTTATGTTAAGCAAAGCACTCAAGATGCAATTATTATTCCAATGATTACATACAGTACAAAGTCAATCTGAATTCTGCACATTCTATTTAAACTTTGTGGAAAATTACAACATGCATAAGATGGAAAATTTGTGATATTGTACATTTAATCAACTGAAGATGTATATCAAGCTTAACTACTCTCTATGCTTGTGAAATTATACAGTTACTGGAGCTGGTACAGAGGGAGGAACTCGGTTTTCAGCTGGAATCTCAACGAATTCAGAAAGAATTGCCCTGAATTCATCTCCTGACAATGTCTCTTTCTCTAGGAGGACTTCGACAATTTTATCAATTGCCTCACGGTTACTCCGGATTTGGCTTAAAGCAATCTCATATGCACTATCTGAAATTCTCTTGACAGCAGCATCAATGTCTTCAGCAAGCTTCTCAGACATAGAATTCCTTGCCATCATTCGCATAATCACATCGCCACTTTGAGCTGCTGAGTCCATTAGTGACCATGGGCCAATTTCGGACATGCCGAAAGTTACAACCATCTACCAAAAGATTTAACAGCCAGTTACTTTTACAGAAGTACAATGAGAAAGACTAAAGAAAATTCCCTCTGCAACTAATAAGGAAATGCGACTAAGTGATTGCTCTACAATCATTCTGAAGTTCCAAATTTTTCTAAGAAAATCCTTCCATCAAGTGCCATGACTTGCCAAGAACTAAAAATTTTTGGAATCTAGTAGTTTTTAATGATAGGCAGAGGCCTTCGTCATCTTTGGACTTCTCAATCCCAAAACAAAAGGATAAGGAACTCCGTTGAAGGACTTGCAAAATTCTGATAGATAATTTTGTACTTCTCAAAGAAGTGTAGATACCATTAGCTAACAGTGAAGAAAAATGGGCAAAAGACAAAGGAAAGAAGATCATACCTGTCTGGCCAAACCAGTAATCTGCTGCAAATCACCAGCTGCACCCGTGGTCACCTCAGGCTCGCCAAAGATCACTTCCTCAGCAGCTCTTCCACCAAGTCCACCAACAATTCTGGCAAAGAGTTGCTGCTTGGAAATCAAGGTTGGGTCATCTCCAGGGATAAACCAAGTCAGACCACGAGCTTGACCACGTGGGATCAAGGTGACCTTCTGAACAGGATCGTGCCCTGGTGTGAGGGTTCTGAATGACAACAAAGGCAACAAACATGAGTCTATCGTCTGTACAATTAGTTTTCTTTGAACATTGAAGGGGAAATTTTTCTTTTTAAACTTGCCAATCAGATTTAAGGAAGATAACCATGAGTTTGGTTTGCATATTTGAGATCAATGTAGAACTAGCCTTCAACAGGTAGATATAGAGAAGATTTTGGATACTGCCCATAAATTTTGATTTGTGTGCTTGTTCATTACTTTGAACTAAAGTAAGAACATAAGCTCAACATGCAGTTATTCAAGACAAGATTTGGAAACCAGCCTGTGATTGCATAAAAGTTGAAGAAGCTCAGGTCCAATCGATACCATCACAATGCTGATCAAGTGGACAGTGTGACTAAAGCTTTGCATCAGGGACAGACCTTAGGCAGGTGTCCTTATGGAAGTTGAAAAACCTTGGACGTCTTGATCTATAATGACACACCCAGGTTCCCCCAGCCCCATTTCCAGTGGATGATCAGGGGAAAAAAATTCATTGATCACTTACATGCAGCTTTATTTTTTACTAAATCGTTCAGACCAAAGAATAATAACTTAGGCAGTAGGGCAGAAAGTGAAATTAATATAAAAAAAATTACTTGTCAAAGATTTTACTGCATCACACTGTAGACAAGATTAGATGGAAGGATGAACCATGTAAAAATTTCAACCCTGATTTTGGTTGAAAGAAAATTAGCTGGGTAAAACTTAAAATGATAAAGACTTGACAATCTCGAACTTACCCGCAGATAGCATGCCCAACTTCATGGTATGCAACCTAGACTCTTGCTCTTTCCGTCAGTCATAACTGTCCCTTCCATTCCTGCCACTATTCTATCAATTGAATCGTCAATCTCTTTCGATGAAATTGCTACCTTTCCACGTCGACCAGCCAGTATAGCTGCCTCATTTAAGAGATTTGCAAGATCTGCTCCACTAAAACCAGGTGTTCTCATGGCTATCACTTCAAGAGACACATCTGAATCAAATTTTTTATTGCTAGCATGAACCTTTAATATTTCTGTTCTTCCCCGAATATCTGGAACATCGACAGTAACCTGCCAAGAACATGAAACTAAGTATTTGCCATAAACCATAATTTGAAGAGTGAGATTCAGTTGGAGGAGCTATACCTGTCTATCAAAACGTCCTGGTCTCAACAAGGCAGAGTCAAGAATATCTGCACGATTAGTGGCCGCAATTACAATAATGCCAGTGTTTCCTTCAAAACCATCCATTTCTGTCAAAAGCTGGTTGAGGGTCTGTTCTCTTTCATCATTCCCTCCCCCAATTCCAGTTCCTCTTTGTCGCCCAACAGCATCAATTTCATCAACAAATACAATGCATGGAGCATTCTCCTTTGCCTTCTTGAAAAGATCACGGACACGAGAGGCACCAACACCAACAAACATCTCAACAAACTCTGAACCTGATATTGAAAAAAATGGAACACCTGCTTCACCAGCAATAGCTTTAGCTAGCAGGGTCTTTCCGGTACCTGGAGGCCCGACAAGAAGGACCCCCTTGGGAATACGAGCACCCACAGCAGTAAACCTCTCAGGCTTCTTCAAGAACTCCACAACCTCCATAAAATCTTGTTTTGCTTCATCTACTCCAGCAACATCATCAAAGGTCACACCAGTGTTCGGTTCCATCTGGAACTTGGCTTTTGATTGACCAAATGCCAATGGAAAACCAGGCCCACCAGGACCACCCATTCCTCCAGAAGATCGCCTTGAAAGCAGGAACAGACCTCCAATCAAGATGAGTGGGAAGGCCAAGTTTCCAATCAAGTTGAACAACAGAGAACCAGAGTCCTCTTGAGCATTGTGGGCAGCAAAGTCGATGTTCTTTTCCCTGAATTTCTGAAGAAGCTCTTGCGGAAGACCTGGTAGTTGCACACGAACTCTCTGCACCCTGTTACCCAACTCCGGAGAGACAGCCTCAACAATGGCAATAGTTCCATTTTCATATAAATCTACTCTTTTCACCCTGTCCTTGTCCAAATACTCCAAAAACCTAGAATAAGACATCCTTGAGTTAGAAACCCCTTGCTCATCAGCATAAGCTTTTCCATTGTTAAGCAATGCTGGTACACTTAATCCCGCATTTCCCAGCAACAGTTTCAGGAAGCCTCTCCTCCCTTCATGCGAACCCTGGTCATGAGATGATCTTGCAATGACTACTCTAGATGTTCTACTCAGTGATTGAAGGCTTGAAGATAAGAAAAGCTGCCTGCCATAGATTTCTTTGCTAAAACCTGAATGGGCAGATAGACTATTTCCTACTACGGGTACTGATGATGTTGCCATCTATAAGATGATAACCAGAAATTAGAATTGAAAACTACTAGTCATATACTCCAGAAGTCAATTTGATTACAAGAAAGGTGCATATAAAACTAAGGTCATTAGAATCATCCATGCAGGTCACACGATTTGCCACTTATGGAACAAATGGAGTCAAGGTGTTGTTTCTTACAAGATCTATAAACTGATATTATGTGATGAAGTTAAAGAAAAATAATGCATTACTTGAGCTTTTATACATTGACCATCAATGTTTGTATCCCCTTCATGTCACCATAAACTTTGGCAACATTGTAAAATCTACCTTGTGAGTACTAAATGCAATAATTTGAATATTGGATTTCAACTTCATTTGAATGCTTATGATACTATAAAGGAAGCATAATTTGTTTAATACTTTGCATGCCCCCTCATGCGCATAGGACAATCATATCAAATGGATCAAGTAAAGGGAAAGCAGTATAAGGAGAGGCAATTAAACCTCATATATTACATCTCTTCATTCGAGGTTCCAACAGTCAATGACGGGATACATGATACATACACACTAGAAACAGAATCTGGCTCTAAACCTTTCTATGAATTTTTTTTTAATTGATAAAATCAATACGCCAAGCCTCCATTACTTAAAAACAAAGAAAAATACTAGCAATCCAATTTCTTGTTTCTATTGTTCCCTTTGATGCCTTTATAACAAGATAACTCTCTGAATGGCATTAACCAAGATTGTGATTATAAAAAAGGAGAAGAGACAATCTAAAGAAACCATTTTTCTCCATTTAATAGCTAATTTCTTCTGGAATATAGACTCTTACACACCAATGACCTCATTTCTCCAAAATTTCAATGCTCAAACTTTAGTCCAACAATCGACTAACACTAAAATCAAAGACGATCCCTGAATTTCACAAATCAAATTGAAACTTCAATATCCCTCCCGAAACCTAAGATAGCAACAGAAATAAAAAGACATGACAGCATATTAAATTTAGTCCCATAATGCTAAATTCCGCAACCACTTTTATTCAGTACTCAAAGCTACAAAAACCCAATATTCACCAAAATCCAAAGTTCATATTTTTCTTCCAAAACCCACCCGCAGAATCCACAAATAAAGCAATATCCTTTTCTATTCAAGGCTGCTATACTTACTTATACTGAAAGTCGCCTATATCTAGAAACCAGTATTCAACTAACTAATAAGTTCAAAGCTTTCACTTTTCTTAACAATTCTGGCACACATTTGTTAAGATGCAAGAAGCAAGACTGAAACTTTAATCATTCTAACAAAGTACAGATAAAATAGAGCTAAATTCCATAAACTAAAGATCCCACAAAAATTAAAAGAACAAAAAGATAGAAAAGATTGAAGTACCTGAAAAGGGTTGATGGGAATCTGGGCTAATGGGTTTTGGGATTGAAGGAAGAAAAAAGAAATTTGATTATTGAAAGAGGGAAGTGGTTTGTTAAAAGGTCATTTAAAGGGAGTGGATGTGGTTTGCGAAAGATGTACGTGGCACTGTTGGAGTTGCTGGTTGATTGGTTGGTTTTGACCACACTGTCGCGGTTGCAAGATTTTTTTTTTCTTTCACAAATGAGGTTTATCAATTTCTTCCAGATTTTTTTCCCAAGGAAGTCGTGGAAATTGTAATATTACTTAAGCTTACTTTAGGAGAAATTTTGAGGATGTAATTGGCTCAAGCTTTTTTTTTTTTTTTTTTTTTAAGAAACGTTAAGAGAATTGGGGAAGAGGAAACTTAAGGTGGAACCTGCAAACCCATTCCATACATCCAGACTTTTAGTTGTCTTTGACTTCAGTGGCTCAATTCCTCCTCTATTTGTCTGTATCTTGGGGATATTTAATTCAATCCTGAAAGTGGTAAGGAAATTACTGTTAAATTGAAGAAGAGTTTGAGTTGAACAAAATATTCATATCAGTGTTTACAAATAGTAAAGCAACCATTTCGGGCCAAATGGTTAGCTTTGAAATTTTAGTGAGATTTTCTATCAGATTCTTGAATAATCATCTAGGATCATTTTCCTCTTTCATCTTTCTTTTTATTGGGGATAAATTTGTGACTACTTTTATTTTTTTATTGGGGATTAATTTTGTGACTACTTTTATAGGACCTTAAGCCTACGATATTGTTTTGCTTCTTCTCTCTCTCCTCTGTCATCTCAAGCAAAGAATTGAAAGATGAAACCTCAATAAAGCAAATAAACTCAATATTTCTCTTTCTTTTCCCAAACCTTATTTGACAACCAATCAGGAAAAATAATTTATTGGGACATCTTAACATCCATTAAAATCAAGTTCACTCAATTCTTATTCTGTTTTTTTTTTTTTTTTTTTTTTTGGTCCTTCAAGACTTTCAGAGAAGTGCAAGCATCAAATACAGCCAATTAGACGACATGAATCTGATTTGCTGATCAAGTTATTAGGCCCCCAGTAAGAACTAAATGGCAAATACTAACATGTGATGAACATTTGTACATCTTCAGATTAGTCAAAATGGGATGTGAATGCTTGCTTATTTTCTAATTAGTTTTGCTGATATTATGTTATGGATGAAAACTTCAGATAATTAAAACATCTTCATTTCTGTAATAGCAATAAGCCACATCTTACCAACATTTCCCTTCTTCATACTAAATTTTCTCATGACACCAATTGGCAAGAGAAGAGAGCGAAGTTGTCGGGTACTGAGCCTTAACAACCATTTCTTATCGACAATAGCAACAAGGAATTTATGCCAAAACTCATAAGAGAGTCAGATATTTAATCCATCAAATTCTGATTCTTGTAACGTGGTGATATATGATGTTATAGATGGTGATATTGATAAAAAGGTGTTCAACTGCATTTTATAGTTTGCAGAAGTGATCTATTCTTGAATAACTTTCCTGAGCACTAAGAGCAGCTTCTGCCAATAGAAATTGAAACAAGCCAGATGATCAGCTTAGTTTTTAAACAGCAGATATAACTCATTAAACAGGATATTATTGGATCTTATTTTGTGGGATCTTGCCATTGTCCCCATCCTCACAGAGAGATACTTATATAGGACAAAATTATCACATTAGAAGAATGATCTTAAAGCAAGATTCACATAAAGTAGAAAAATAGAAATTCTTTAGGTAGGCATTCCAATTTCTATCTAGAGTTTGCCAAAAAGAAGTGATAAACAAGCCAGCAGAAAGTTCGTTGAGCTTTGTTGTGCAAGGAATAAAATTTGAAGCTTGGAAAAATGTGAAACATTTAATTCTTGTAATGGAAGATTAGATGTATCTTTTGGAGGTTCAACCACAAAGAACAGTTTCTGAACTGGCAGATTACGAAGAACTTAACATCAGGTTGTCCAGAAGAAGAAGAAGCACTCCGCAGAGTTTGAAGAAAGAAATGATCACTGAATCATCTCCTCTTCAGATAATTATGTCCCATTGAAGGAAATATCAGGGTACCGAACTCTCTACTTCCAATATTAGAGCCATAAACTGATTATAACTCAAGAAGCAAATAATGAAGACATGCAGCAAAACTAGCATGCCATCTGCATACACAATTGAAGTATAATTCATTGCCCTCAGGAAATGCATAATGCAGAATTTACTTTTTCTTTGTTACTTCACCAAAAATGCATCAAAAAATTATATTGTCCAAGACACAGAAAAATAGAAAACCGCTTAGATACTCATTGTGAAAATTTTTAGAAATTCCTTCAACCTATTCAGTTTGATTCTTTCTAGCGATTCTTTTTACAGCGTTATTCTATCAATTGAACTAGCAGCTATTGCAGGTATTTTTTCTCTCAACTTTTGCGTTAGTGCGACACGAACTGTCATTACCCCAGCTGCAGGGCCACTGAGCCGAACTTTAACCACGTAATCATTAATCAGGACAAGCTCAAGTTCTCCCCCACCTGTACCAGCAAGATACGGTCTAATCTCTGAAAGAACCTGCACGATGGTTAAGCCAACCTGTTAGCAGCAATGAATAAATGACTCCTTGAATTCCTTAGAGATGTAATCAGTATCCAATATTTCGACTGAAAATATGCATACATTTAACAATTCAGAATTCCCAAGACACAAGGAAATAACAAGCATGTGAAAATTCATATTGCTTCTTTTGAGATAGGTAAATTTGGAATCTAGGAGAGTCTAAAGAATACTTAAGGGCTCAACAATTCAATGAAAAAGGAAGCTTTTTCCTAACAGTTTACCCTCAACATTATACAGATCTTAAGAAAATAACAGTTCACTACATATGTAGAGGTCAGGAGGTTACATTTCTTTATATCAAAATAATAACAGAAAACAGGCAATATAACAATTCTAATTATTCGAGAAATTGAAGAAAGCTGCATGTTTCTTGCATTGCAGCAAACTAGCCAATTTAGATTAGCTGATAAGAAGTATAGCAAAGTTCAGCAGTTTTTCTTAAAAAAGCTAAAGCCTAATTCGTAATGTCTAGTTGCTCATAGTTTCCAACAACAGTGAAATCTACTGATCACTTGAAACAAAACTATCCCGGGATACCAGCTAGAGCAACAGATTTGCTCTGAGCAATGCAGCAGAAAGATGTTTTCTTTAGCTTGTGCAATAGAAAAGGTAGGTAAATGGATTTATGTCCAGAGACCATAATATATTACACACAAGTGTAAATTTTCATGCATATCTTATTAGCACTTACCTTCTCAACATTCTCTTCATTCAATTCAAGGCCAGTTTCCATATCAATAATCTGTTCCACTTCTTGTATTTCTGGAATTTTATCCCGAAGTCGAGTTTCAATTCCCATCTTCAGTGTCATTGTTGAACTAGGACAAGAACCACATGCCCCTTGTAGCTTTAGTACTACAACAAGACCATCAATCTCATGTAAGGCTACATTCCCTCCATCAGCCATTAGGCCTGGCCTTACTTCATCCAACACCTTCTCAACGTTCTCCTCGGTAAGTGGCAGGACACAACATGGTGAAACGACAGTCCCTTAAACATCACCGATGAAAACTTGACAAAATTAGGTATGCATGCTTGCTTGCTTGCTAGGACTATTAACAAAAAAGGGAACTTTGAAAGACAGCCAAACAAAAAATTTATATCTTTCTTTGCAATTGTCATTTATGATTTACCTGCATGCTTTCTATTTTTCTGAGTCGAGCTGAATCCAAGAAAGTGCCGAGTTTTGAATTGACCTCTTAGAAACGAGGCTTGTTTTGATGCCAATATGCGGCTACCTGAACTGGGATTCTTCAGAATCCCAAACAAAATACAATAACGACATCAAATTGGTATTGCCATAATTTGATATTTAAATAAAAAACGTATCCGCAGAACATACATGTACACCAAATGGTTGACTATGGAAGTAAAGTTAATACCTTGAGGAGGGATAGATTGGCAGGAGATGTATGGTTTGTTGATGAGGATATCGGTGTTGGCTTGAGACAATTGGTGTGGCGATGGGCAGAGAATGCTCCCATTATGTGCTACTGTGTTCAGTTTACAAAATTTTGAGATCACATCTCAGTTTACTTGATGATGCAGAGAAGGAATTAGTTTGTATTAGTTTACCAGGAAGATGCATTTAAATGTTAGGGAAAGAATCTTATTGAGAGCATTTTGATTGGCTAATGAGAAACAAAAGATTGAACAAATTTTAGGTGAATCGTGTTTGAGAGTTGAGACTCCCCCACAGTTTCTGTGGATAGAATGTGAGCTTAAACTAGGGACAATGTGAAGCCACGTCAAGATTTATTAAATCTTTAGCTACGTTGCACAGAAAAGCATAGGAAAATAACGAACCTCAAAAAGAAATTAGGAAAAAGACAAGAACTTTATCAAAAATAAACCCCGGATTTTAAATTCAATAAGGGCAAATTCCCCTAGCTCCAAGCTTTCAAGGACGTGGATGAACGTAAATTGATGGAAGTGACGAGGGTTTTTCGGCAAAGTACAAAAACCCTTCAAAATCTGCTGTAAATGTTGAATTGGTGGCTTATGACTTGTCCTTGTCAAAGAAAAGTACATTATATTGGGCGCTTTGCTGCAATTTGATTTAAGGTCAAGGTGAAAAATCCCCTAGCTTGTTAAATTTGTTTGTCAATCTGTGATGTTTTGCTTCTTAAAAAAAAAAAAAAAAAGAAAAAAAACTGTGATGTTTTGTCTCGTGTTTTATTTTATATTCTTGCTCAGCTCCGGCCACCCGGGGGGCGGCGCCCTGTTGTTGACCTTTTTTTTGGAATCTTTTTTTTTTCTTTGTTTTTTTTTTTGTATTTTTCTTTCACGTTTTGTATGATCCACATTTTGTTTACTGATTTTCTTTCGGTCAGTCTAGGTGGTTCCTGGAAGTAATCTCTTACCTTAAGGTAACGCCAAACTATCTAGATTAGACTTTAGCATCTGAGCACGAAAATAACTTGGTAATAATTTTAGAATCATACAAAAGCCAGCAACTAGTATGCAACTATCACTGTTTACTGCCTCAGGATTCACTGGTTGGTTTTCATGGAGATATTTAACATTCAGAAACTTGTGCTTGAGAAACTAATCCACTTGTATCCAAGTGGTTTGTGTCTATCGCCTTCCAAATTTTGAATAGTTGAATGATTATCAGAATTTACAAATGTATTAAAGTTCTGCAATGCATTGTCTTGCTGAATCCCAGAGGGCAGCTCCAGAATTATTGGGTGCCTGACTGTAGGCTTTTAGTTCTGGTTTGTTCTGTCCTAATTTAGGCATATGCCTGATGAGAGAATCAGGATCCTCTGTGTTTTTTATGGGTCAGACAAGGAACTGTCTCACGTCTTCTGATACAAAAGCTTCTTCCATGGTTCTTGTGATCGTAATCAGATCAGTCTCAATTTCAGCATTTGAGATCGTGTTGCCAGAGGGTGCTGCACTATCAGCATTTGATCTCGTGTTGCCAGAGGGTGTTGCACTATCAGCATTTGATCTCGTGTTGCCAGAGGGTGCTGCACTATCTCTGAACCTCTCACAAACTGCAAACCGGCAAACAGGGCATTGCCCTTGGCTCTTCACCCATGGAACAATGCATTCCTCATGAAACATGTGCTTGCAAGGAGTGACAGTGACCACCTGTTTTGGCTCAAAATCATCTAAGCAAATGGCACACCTCTTACCATCTTCATGATTCTCTTTTTCTGCTTGTCTGGAACTTGTAATGGGACTGTTTCTGTAGTAGAGATTTGGTCTCATTGTCAACCATTTTGGCATGGGATTATAAATTTCTTTCTTCAGCCTGTTCAATGCTTTGATTTGCTCAGCTTGAGTCAATCTTGACTCCCCTCCTGGGACTTGTATATTCCGTTGGCTCTCAAAACTCGGGGAAGCATCAGCTGTACGTTGCCTTGGTCGTGTATTTCTTGATGTGTCACTGTCCATGAGCGGAATCTGATTGTGGAAATGCAGCGACGCTGGGTAACTGCGTGTCATTTTATTTAGTTTTTGCAAACTAGGACATCACAGATTATGCTTGATCTAGTTTATCTATATTTTTTCCCACATATCTTATAGGAAAAGAATGAAACAAAAGAAGAAATGGTTATAGGAATAATTTATTCCACCTAGTTTCTTACTTGAAAATTTTCAAACATGACACAACAGTTAAATGAAGATACCAGAAAACCGCCAGGTCCTTGTATCATCACCATGAAACTATTAAACAACTGTAATCATCAGAATATCCGATCCTTATATCTGCCGGAAGCGAAATAGGATTTGAAATTAAGGGAAATGAATGTTTCTGGAAGGGAAGTAGGATTTAAAATTAAAGGAAATGTAGTGTTTATGTTTTAGCCGATTTCACTGCTTCAGCATAGATCTTATTATGTATTATAGAAAAAGCTCAGCATGGGAAGTGCAGGTTGGGAGAAGAAAGAACGCAGACGAACAAATTTACCTGGATATGCCAAGAGGTTCATCTCGAGTTCTTTCCCTAAACAGCCACTGTGGATCATGATCTTCATCTCTGGGATCCTGAATCATATGAAAATACAATTAACCTCAAAATATGTTGTGTCATGTACAAATAATGGCAATTTTTAGCGTAAATCATCAAGTTAGGTGCCATCTGATTGTGTTCTGTGGATGCTAAATAATCAGATAGGGTGCACTAAGTGCTCGGACTAACCAGAGGCCCTCCTGCAGGCAGATGAAACGGAAAGATGGAGGGCGTCCTATTCCTTCCATTGCCTCTAGCCAAGTATAAATCAGAATCCGGTCCAGTTCTCAAGTATTCTGGTGCTGTGTAATTTTGGGTGCTTCTGTTCATGGAGCCTGTCAGCTGATTCAAAGAGAAATGACCGCCGTAATGGGCGAAATTTTAGTAGTTTTTGTCAAAGTTCACAGCTTTTAAGTTACAAAAGCTTCTAAATACGTCTTCAAGTTGTCTATGTATATTCACTTTTAGGCCAACATTGAAATGTGATTCTTTGTCCATTTGATGCTCCTGTAATTGGTGGCTTGGGGGGATTTGTTAGATTTGAAGCAAGTAATCCAATTCTTTCGCGCTGGTGGACTGCCTTTTTTTTTTTTTTTTTTCCCGGTTGCTTTTCCTGTCTGAAATGGAATACAAGTGTCAACGCAACTGCAGCCTACAGAATGGTAATCCCAATATCGGACGATTATTAAAATTTGTAACAAGATACTTGTCTTAAGATTTGTAGAAAATTATCGGTTTCGGCTCTCATAATCAGAGGATGGCAGCATAGCCAATTCCTAGCATAGTATCAGACGAATCACACCATACATAAGCACTTTCGTTCAGAAAACCAAAACATCAAGTCATAGTATGTTAAATTGACCAAATGGTTTCCATCGATATTCTCCTAGAACAATTGTGAAAGACTCATTCTCACATAATTCTGGAAAATTTGACGATTAAAGAAAAATACATGAATGATTTTGCAGACTGCCTAATCAGCACAAGCTGCAGAGCAGACTGCATCAACAAAGAAGAATAAAGGTGAGCAGAAGTTAATGAGCAAAAACACAAGGAAAGATAGAGCTGAGTGATACATGATCACCTCCTCAAATGGTACTTAATATCAAAGATTAAAAACATGAATTATGCCATGGCATCGCCTCCCTCCAGTGGCCCCATTAAGAAAAAGAAAAACAACTCAAGGATTCTGTAAAAAGATGATGCCCTCGGTACATCCAAAATCATAATTTTTTCCTTGAGAGCTTAAAACCTTGCTTCCAGTCAACAGGCATTATGTTGACCAGAACGCTTGGTTTCTGGACTAAAGGAGATGAAATAGGTATTCTACCGAGTTAATAGACCCGAGAAGCACCACAGAAACTAAGAAGTCCTGAAAGAGATTGCCAGCTTGTCACCTGCATCTAATCACGAATAAAATTCTTGCCAACCGAAGTCACTTGCTCATGGTTGAAGACAAGTAGAAATTCCAGAATATAGATGCCGTGGACATGAAAGCAACACGAGCTTGAAGAGGAACCAACCTGAAAGTTTGCCAGCTTATATCATTCTAAAGCTTCCCATAACTCCTAGTACCAAGTTTTGCTAATATTGTGCAGCCACTTAGATGGAACCAATATAGAATATGCAACTGATTTAAATTCGATTTTCCTTGTATACATTCCTTAATAATCTATACTGCAACAATTTAGAGAGAACTTCTCTGTTTCCAGTTGAGTAAATCAGTAAGAGGCAAGACATTCAAATTACAATGTCACCAAGGACCTGATCCAATAGAAGCAAATAGACAATTGCTACAGCAGGTTATGCTATTGGAACTGTAGCTCCAAGAGATTATCAAGGTGTTGCTTGTTTTCTTTTAACGAGCAAAATAAGTGTATAACATGCAAAGGCATAGAAATTCTAATAACTTAAAGATATTCATTTTTTAATACTTTGATCAATAAGAACTCTTACACTACATCATGCAGAGATAGAAGAGTGCAAGCAAGTTAAGACAAGAAATCATGATTGTCAACTCTGGAATTGCTCAAATTTTCTCAACTTGACAAAATATCAGAAATCCCTATAAATGATCTTGAAGAACAGTGATTAGGTAAGAAACTGATTATAAAATGGAGACAAAGTAACTTAATACCTAGGATAAATTTCTTAGAACACAAGACAAGCAATAAAAAGACTTAAAAGTAAAATCATATAAAATCGAAATGCTTGCAATGTGCAGGGAATTAAATAGTAACTTGAGGCTGAACTTAATTTGCTGAGTAACGTCATCATATTAGGGATGTCTACAAGCTGTCTTCCGGTCATTGTTATAGGCATTGTCTTGCAAGCTAGATTTACAAATCTAGTATCTAAGGCTAAAAGTACATGAATGAACAATTTCATTTACTGTTAGCGAAGATTACCCAAATATTCAACTAAGTTCTTAACCGAAAACTTTAGGCTACAAGATCAAGATTGACATAGAAAATGACGTACCAAAAATTCAATATGCTGACTGGAATCCAGAACCTAAATCCTGGAAAGTGTTAAAAAATAAAATAAAATCAATCTGTACGTAGATGTGCCATATAACTTAGCATATGGAAAGCACAACAGTGTTTCTACCAAATAACAGAGTAGGAAGGGCATCTTTCTGGTACTTATTTGGAAGCTC
Source organism: Mitragyna speciosa (assembly GCA_024721245.1). NCBI lineage: Eukaryota > Viridiplantae > Streptophyta > Magnoliopsida > Gentianales > Rubiaceae > Mitragyna > Mitragyna speciosa. The sequence goes on from CM045567.1 coordinate 18,226,141, forward strand.
TGAAAGTTTTCCTAACCATAAATTGTTCCATGCAAAAACAACTGCAATTACAGTTGGACCAAGTGCAATTTGGTTTAATATAACCTGCAAGCAAGTTAAATTTCAGGACTTCCCAAATTAAGTTATGAATTTCTTGGCCTTTGAAGAGTTCGAGATGGTACATACCTTGGCGGATAAGTTTTCAAATGTTGGCTTAGGCATACAGTGATCAAGGAACTGATACCATGCATATGAACCAGGGCCATACAACAGAAAGCCATATGCAGTCATTCGAAGGGCACGAAGCCAATCGTGCTCAGAAAGGAGAGCCGCCATAACATCCTGATGCAACATTTGTGGTAAAACATCAAAATCAGAATCACCTATAAGCTACAAAAATTAAAACTACAAATGGGAGGGATGCCTGGATTTAGTATCATATAAGATAGAATAAAATGAAACTTAACAAGTTTCGGCTGTGCTTATTAAGCTACAGAGAAGAATGAAACTATTAATAAGAGTGGAAGTTACTATGAGCTTAAATAAAGTTTCTAAAATTATTAAGAATAATCAGAGTTAACTCGAGTTTCATTAGATGCTGGTCGAGCTTTATCATGTAAATTTTTAGGCATTTCCTCTGCCCCTTCACCAAATTTGGATTTCTTAGTTAAAGAATGACTTAATACTTTACACTGCTTAGACTTTAGATTTCAGCCCAATCCGCTTCAAATTAAATATAAGACTTTTGCTTGAGAATTTTAGATTTTTATAAGTCCAAACATAAAATTCATTTATACCCTTTTCATTTGTTGATGATTACATGCCCCAACTGACTAAAATTACCACAACCAAACAATAAAAATGAATTGAATTTACATACTCAGCACAGAATTTTCACTCTTTGACCTCATTATCCAAAACTTTGCCAACATAAATAACACCATTACTTGAATACCTACACAAGTTTAAAAAAAAATTGAAAAACCCATTACTGAAAAATGCTCCCTTTTTTCATTATACAATCTTCAATCGCAAGAGTTTATCTTTTTTTTTTTTCTTTTCAATTTTCAGCTTTCATACGGAAAATCAAGAAAATGCACACAAAGTAAAGTGTGTGATAGTGTGTACAAAGACAGCAATTGGTGACCTTGGGGTGGTGAGGAGCGAAAAGGGTATCTTTGTGCTTGGTCCATCGTTGGTAGAGCTGGGCGATGGTGTCGCCGGTGAGGCATAGAGAGGCGGCGGTGGCTGCTTGCTTCACCGGAAACCTGTAACCGGTTCCACCAGTTTCGGTTGCATCAGCTGAATTAGCGGATGGTTTTGATTCTCTGTTACTTCTTCCTCCTCTTCTTCTACAGCTGAACTGATGGAAATTGAGTGGGCCCATCCCAAATGGACCCCATTTTCCACCACCAGCAATCGACCCCATTTTCACTCAAATTCTGATTTCGGAGATATGACTTAAGTATTTACCCTAGTGGTTCTCTTTTGTTTTGGATTCTTGTTTGTTTGATTTTTTTTTTCTCATAATATAAAAATGTACCTTTCTTTTTTCACCCCTTTTTTTGTATTGCTTTCACAAGACCAAATTAATTTTTTGTAACTAGATATAATTGAAGAATTTTTCCCATTTAAAAAAAAAATCAAAGTCTTTGACATTTTGAGGAATTATGATTGTTATTTACAAATATGTTTTATAAAAATTCAAAACACATTTAATTTTTTTTGTCTTAAAATATATTTATCGAAAAATTTTTTTATAACATTTCCTCTCTATCATTCTAAGCACACGAGAAATAAAACTTTACCATAAAATTTTTACTATTTCTTTCTGAATCAGATGAAGCATTGTTAGCAAGATCTTTGTTGCCAGAAAGGGCTAACACAGTAAGGACAAAGAAGGTTCTGATTTTGATAGATAGCCAAGCACTCAATTGCATCATGCAGCCTTTACATAGAGTCCATAAACGTGTACAATAAAAGAGTAGTTAGATATCTGTATCTATATCTATACTATATTAAAAATGCAGATTATGTCGAATGAATTAGATTTTTTACTGATATTTTCCTTACAAAAAAAAATATATATAATAATTTAATTATGTCTCTAATTTTAAATACTTGTTATATACTTCATAGCGCTAAGGCTATAATATCAATTTTGATGTTTTACTTTAGGAATAAAATTTTATTAAAATTAATTTTCATGTAGAATAGAGACTACAAGTTGAAATATATAATGCCTTAGTTGTGGTTCTAATTTTAAATGCTTATTCTTTGTTCATATGTAAAATATTATTAAACTTAATTTCCATGTTGAATAGAGACTCCAATTTGGAAAGAATGTAATGAATTAGTCATGTTCTAATTTTGAATGCCTATTCTTTTGTTTATGAAAAAATATAATGACTTAGTTATGTTTCTAATTTGAATACGTATTCTATAGTTCATAGGGCCATGGGTGTAATATCAATTTTGATGTTTTATTTAAGCAATAAAATTTTAATTTATTAAAGTAAATTTCCACATAAAATAGAGACTCCAATTTAAAAAATTGATGACTTTAGTTTTGTTTCTAATTTGATAATCTACTAATGTTAATATTAAGCTTTTTTTTTTAAATATACACATGTATGCATAAGAATGTTTTTGAGTTCATGATTTTATGGATAAAATATTTCAAGACTTAATGTTTAGCTTAAGCCCAACAACTGTCAATTAGATATTGGGTCAATAAGGAAGTCTCAACTCATTAGGCCCAAATACAGACCAACATACAAATTGTCCAAAGCTACAGCCCATCAAGTTGCGAACAGGCAAGTTAACAGGACTTCGATACAAAGTTCCAAACCTGATAAGGGTATTTAACGCAGCCAATCCCATGATGCTGATGGGTTGTCATCAATTCCATTTTGATCTTGAAAATCATTTGACACCTTTATTAAGTGCAAGGACTAATTTTGGGGTCACATATTGGCTTGAGTCATATTTGTAGAAATATTTCTTTTGATCTCAGTTATAACTTGTGACGCAAAAACAACATGAAATTCGTCTCTCAAATTCTGAGATTTGATTTTGGAGTACTATTCAATTAAAATATTTCTTCGGAGAATCCATGCCTAGCAATTTTCTTTTTAGGGTTTGATTGCCTTCAAATCTCTTTTTTTCTTGTACTTTAATTTTCTTGGAGAATAGAATGGATTTTTTTTTTTTTAGCAGAAGGGAAGGGTGTTAAGGGGTTTTTGAGGTTTAAATACTAGTAGATTTTGTGATGTTTTACATTCTGTTGTAATGTTTTACATAGTTTGGTACAACTTAATTAACAATTTTACTACCCCGATTCGTGCTTTTTTCCTCCCAAGGAGCATAATGTAAAAAATAATAGGTGACATTAATGTTATTCATATGTTTTAAGATCATAGAACAGGAAGAAAATGCAAGTAATCTTTAGGTAACACAATGGAAAAATATAGAGTTTGATCAGCATGAAGGGCGTACTTGGATGATGACAATTTTAGGTAAATGGAGTAATACTTCAAAATCATAGAATATAGTTTATTCTGATACATGCAAATTTTTATCTCAGGTCAAGTGCATCAAATTGAATGGTTGGTGAAGAAACGCGGTGGTACTTCAAAAATGTTATAAAGAAGTTATAGGCCAATCAAGCATAAAAATGTCCAACGTAATGATCATAAGGTACTCTACCATCTACCATCCAAGTTCCAGACTTTATAAATTGCTTATTACATGGTGCTGGAGGTGTTTAAACTTTGAAGTACCCAAACTGCATTACTATTTGTTGTTCAATTGTTGATTGACACGGCAATCACAATTCAGTTATTTTTTAATAACATGTATTACTGCGTGGTTTTATTGATTTGTATTCAAGATTATCTGTAATATTAAGGACCTTTGAGGACACTCTTGTAATTTGATGAGTTTGGGGTGGTGTTTTATTTTCACAAGTAGAGGGACTTAAAAGAAATTCTCAAAACTCTAAAATTTTGCCCAAATAAGATTAGTGCAATTATCATTCCAATTTGTCTTCTTTCTCTTTATCTTCCAACTTGAGTATCCCTAAATCTTTTATTCTTTTCTCTTTAATCATTCTTTAAAGGAGGTGTTGAAGTGCCTTTTCCTAGTAGGGGATCAAGGGGAGGAAGTTTTGTCTCCACTACCCAATCTTTCACCCAAGGTATTTTTCCTAAGTTCAATTTCTTCCTTCTTTAGTTGATTACATTGTATGAGAAGATGATTGATAAGCATATGGAATTGTAAGGCTCTCATGCTTTATTGAAATTATGTTTTGTGTTGTTGGGGTGTATTGATAGAAGAATGGATGGTGGTGGTAGTGGAATCAAGAGGGACTTAGTGTGATTGTGGTTTAGGTTATCTTAGATGAATGTTTTGAGTTTGATGTATCTTGCTTCTACTTTATCTTGTCAATAATTGCCATATTGAAGTTGTTTTGGAGGTTGGATTGGTATTGGAGATGTTTGGTTGAGGTTGGGAGTGTTTGGCTGTGTTGTTATGTTGTAGGAAGTCGAGCCGCGGGCCTGAGAAAGCCAGGCGCGGGCACGGCTGGGACCTTGGTACCTGCGGCTCAACTTCATTTTGTTGGGTCGTGTCTGTCCGTGGTTGTGGCATTGTCCACGCCGCGGCCAAGCCTGCGGATTGCGAGCCGCGGGTCGGACCTAATGAGCCGCGGCTCGGCTTCTGCTGAATCCGCGGGTGAGCTTTTCTTGATCCACGAGCGCGGATTGTTTGTTCTGTTTTTCTTTTAATTGTACTTCATTTATTTATCGTGTAAGGTCTTAAGTTATGTTTTATTCTAGAATTATTGTTAGAGTAAATCTATAATTAAGTGTTATTTGTGTGTTATTAGGTGAGGAAGGTGGTTATCCATACTCCGACTATTTGAACTAACATGGAATCGAGGTAAGTAGTTTACGAATCCCTTGCTTATTGGAAACAAGTTATGACTAAAACTAACGTTCTAAATTATTAGTTGTTATTTTCTTGGCTTGAGTGGGAATATTTTACGATTTATGATATGAAATGAATTTATGAAGTAATGTGTTTGATCAATTGATGTTTGGAATGAGCTCTTGAGTGAAATGACTCATGACGAGACTAGTTCCTTAATTTGGCATTTGATATTTGATATTTGACCGTGCTAACCAGGAATAGTTAGATTTGTTTGACCGGACTGATCGGGTAGAGTCAGAAATTGATCGTGTTAACCAGGTTATAGTTAACAACTGGATATCCAGGGTCATCAGTCGGTTTACTACTTGAGCTCGTTAGAAATGTTTGACAATTGATATATGTGTTTGTGAAAGGAATGTGCTTTACCTCGTATTTTATAAATTAAGTCATTTAATGTGACTCGTTAAATGAAATTGTATATGTATAACCATCTCAAGCCACAAGGTGATTCTTTACTACTTACTGGGTGACATGTCACTCACTACTTAATTTGTATCGCAGCAGAGGAGACTTCTGTTGAGGAAAACTGGACCAACTCTTGGACCTTTTGAGTTAGGTTTGGATTGGGAGCTTTTGGTGATAGGGTATATTTTGTAAAGGGTTCTTTGTTCTATGAATGTATAGCTCTATTCTTTTGTTTATGCTAGGGTATACTTGTAGCAACCCAATTCTTTTGTTATAGAAGAAATGTAATGTATTGTAGAGACTCATATTTTTGAATGAATGAAATAGATCTTTTGGCTATGATTGCTAATCCTGTCAGCTATGACATGTCTTAGTAATATATGTATTAATGCGGGCTTGTGTTCTAGCATAGCTTAAGGCATGGCAAGTGTTACGTCTTAGGCACGGGATGTGACATTATCTGAGCTAATGTATTAGGAACCTCCTCTATCAAAAAAATTAACATGACAACTACCTGAGGAAAATTTTTTGGAAATAAAAGGTTTGCCCTCTTAGGGGCCTATGAACTTTATATTTTCCACAAGAGATGTAGATTTGACAAGAAAGTGATTATTTTCAATGGTAAAAGTCCTGACAATTTAATCCATAAGTGGAAAATCTCCTAAAAGTGTGTCGTGTCAATCATTTTTGCCAACTATTGAGGTCTTTCGAGTCAAGGTCATAAAACATTTGTGCCCTTTTCATAAGCCATGTTTGAATATAAGTCACAAGTAAACATTAGAGTCAAGCTTAGCTGCTTGTAGGGTCTAATTTACATGAAACAATCCGCAATTGATGGATGTTAATTATGCTCATATCTATCAAATTTCTAAAAATTGTAGGGAGGAGAAAAGAAAAGGTAAAGATTCTTTTTTTTTCTTTTTGTTTTTTAATTATACAATGAGAAATTTTTTTTTTTTGAAATCTGCATTTGTTTTAAAAGTGAATATTTGATCGTAAGGATAGAAAATTGGGAGTTATGATCTTTAACTCAACCAAGACTGCAACATAATAAAGGCGTGGTTTTCATACTCTTGGAATCGATCCAAAAGAAGAGAGGAAATAGAAAAGGTGAGGAGATTAAGCGCGCTAGATTTCACGCCTTGCTGCCTAAGCTTCTCAAGGCATGCACGGAGTAGGTTATTATATGCAGCATGGGTGTTTCAAATGATCGAATGAAAAAGCAGAAAATACAATCCCAAGGTTGGAAAAATTAGTATGTGCTGCTTGATCAGCCTTTTAATGTAATTGAACTCTATTGGTTTCATTATCCAATTGTTAATTGATTTTGCAAAAACCTTCTAACCATTTGTTCCTGACTAAAATTTGGATTATTCTTGATAATTATTATAACGTGAATGCAATGTAGCAATGTAGCTATTCTGGATGAATGACATTAGAAAAATTGGTACTAAAGATCTAAACTATTTCACCTTGCGCACGTTATTATGAAACTCATCATAAAATTATTGGTACATTTCTAAGAAGCTTCAATGTTTATGTTGGAAAAAGTCTGAAGAATTTACTGTACAAGTGCAAAAATTCAAAAAAGTTGACAAGCAATTTACTGCGTAAGCGCAAAAATTCCAAAAAGTTGACAACCAATCACTTTCACTGGCCATTTTCAGTCCTTCAAGTCGAAGATCATAAATGAATAACTCACCATTCTTTGGATCACCAGCAAAGTCATGCTTGGCCGGCGGTAGGGCAATGTTTTCAGAACCGAACCGGACCGGTCGGTTCGACCGCGAACCGGTCATGGCTCCGGTCCGGTTCTATATAAATTACTGTAGAAGTCCAGAACTGTTCAGAACCGTTTGAACCGCACGAACCGAAATGAACTGGCGAACCGTTGAATCGGCGGTTTATTTAATTTGTAGCTTTCAAAAAATTTTTGAAAGACAAAGCAAGGGAGAGGACTCGAACCTAGGACCTCTCCCTCAAATTTTTGGGCTGCCAACCATCCAGCCCACTTTGCATTTGTTGTTGTTATGTTAGGAATTATTTTATTTGTTCTTTTCTAATTCATTCAATCATTTTAATAAAATCAATTGATTATTACATCGTTAGTTTCTTTATTTACTTTATCAATAATGTTTGATAAAATTAACTCACATTTACTTTTTTTAGTTTCTTTATTTTCATTAATCACGTTTAATGAGTTTAATTGATTCTTACTTTTTTAAGTTTATTTGTTTCCTAATAATGTTTAATGAAATGAATTGATTCTTACCTTTTTAACTTGACATCCAAATTCATTATATTAAAGAAATCTTGGATTTATCTTTCTTTCCTTTATTAATCATGTTTGATGAAATTAATTAATTCTTACCTCTTTAACTTGGCATCCAAATTTATTATATTAAAGAAATCTTGAATTTATTTTTACCAAAATATCTCCTACTAAAATTATTCTTTTTATCTAAATTGTTTAACTATTCAGTTTATGCCTAAAGTATTCTCATAGTTAAAAGTTTAAATTGATATTTTTATATGTCATTTGTTTAAATTTTTGAATTATGATTAATCATTATTCAATAATAAGCACATATGGCATCTTGGAAGTAAGTGGGTAGAAAGTTATTTCCCTTTATAAAAAACCAAAAATCAGTTTAGATCATTAAAATTATATTTTTTTGTACAATATATTGATTCCAATTATTATAGCATTATATACCCACCTTTTCTTGATATACTAAAAGAAAATGTGTAAACTGAATAGAATTGATTAAATTAAAAACTAATATGCAAATATATTTACTTGTTAATCTTATTTTTGAGACTATTGTATAGAGTCCAAATTGACTCACTCAATGGTCTGATAAGTTTTGATATTAAAAGAGTAGAGAATGTGAAAAAAAAGCAACAAATATGATTTAATAATTTAGAATATTCAAAATGGTAATTTAAAATATTTAAAAACATAATAATGTACTCTAGTAGTGAATTTTAAAATATCTATTTTATCTATTTTTTTCAATACACTTACGTTTTATAGTTATTATATGTTTTATATTTTTAATGCTTTTCTTTGTTAATTTAATTATTATATACATAGAATATTTCATAAAATTTTAACCAAATATAATATATTCATTAATTTGTATATTTGAATGTATTCAAAGAAGTAATGTGTTGACTAGTTCAATAGGGCAGAGTATATTTAGTATTTGTTGTTATATTATGCATTAAATTAAAAAAAAAAGAGAAAAAACGTTGAACCCTGGTCCGACCGGTCCGACCTTGAACCCCACCCCACTCCGGTTCATTGACCGGTCCAGTTTTTAAAACATTGCGGTAGGGTTGGAAAATGAATAATGTATGATGACGATAAGGAAAATACATTCTATCTCTTTCGGCATAATTTGAAAGCAACTAGAGAAATAATTTGAGCGCATACAAGATAAGAATTTGACAATCCAGAATTCACTAGCATTATTTGTCTTATTTCACTAGTATAGAAAAACATATGTTGTATGTCAAATGTCTCTCTAAAAATGAATTATTTTTTTCAAGTTTAGTAAGAAGAATATATTATCAAAACATTTTAAACATTTTAAACAATTGATATTTTAGATAATAATTTAGTTTAGTTGAAAGCGGTTGTTCTTTCGTAAAATGATTGCCGATAATTCAACCAAATTAGAGACGTTAAAGTGCATGAATCTACCTGAATTCATAAAAATTCTTTTTATTCTCAATATCAATCACAAGAATTTATCTTGTTCTTTTTTCTAATGCTCATTTTCTCAATCAATTCTCCTTAGTTCTAGTATTGCTTTATAGCTCAAATTCTAAATAAAATGGTCAATGTATAAAAATTCTTTTTCAAATAATATTCTTTTATTTTCTTGTGGAATTTTCAAAAACCTTCCTAGAGAAATATATTTAATCTATTTTAATATAATTATTTTTTATTGCATAAAAAACATAAAGTGTATACTGAATGTCTCTTTAAAAATGATTGTTAAGAAATTATTTATTTCAATTTTAGTATGAAGAATATATTATTAAAACATTTAAAACATTTAAATGATTGATATTTTAAACAATAGTTTAGTTTAGTTTGAAAACGCTTCTTTAGTAAAATGATTGCCGATGATTTAACCAAATTAGAGAGGCTAAAGTGCATGAACCTACTTGAATTCATAAAAATTCTTTTTATTCTCAATATCGGTCGTAAGAATTCATCTTTCTTTTTTTTTCTAATGTTCATTTTCTCAATCAATTCTTCTTAATTCTAGTATTGCTTTATAGCTCAAAGTCTAAATAAAATGGTCGATGTATCAAAATTCCTTTTCCAGTAATATTCTTTTATTTTCTTCTGGAATTTTCAAAAAGTTTCCTAGAGAAATATATTTAATCTATTTTAATATAAATATTTTTGATTGCATAAAAAACATATGTTGTACGTCGAATATCTCTCTAAAAATGATTATGAAAAAAAATTATTTCTTTCAAGTTTAATAAAAGAATATATGATCAAACACTTAAAACATTTTAAATCATTAGTATTTTAAATAATAGTGTAGTTTAGTTTGAAATCGCTTCTTTCATACAATGATTGCCAATAATTTAACCAAATTAGAGAGGCAAATGTTCATGAACCTACTTGAATTCATAAAAATTCTTTTCATTCTCAATATCGGTTGCAAAAATTCATCTTGTTCTTTTTTCTAATGTTTGTTTTCTCAATCAATTCTCCTTAATTCTGATATTGCTTTACACCTTGAAGTTTGAATAAAATGGTCAATATGTAAAAATTCCTTTCAAGTAATATTCTTTTATTTTCTTGTGAAATTTTCAAAAACTTTCCTAGAGAAATATATTCAGTCTATTTTCTTATAAATATTTTTGATTGTATAAAAGTAAAGGATTACGCAAGTACATAATATTTTTTATGAGCTAAAATATTTAGTCTGTCATCTTTCCGTAAATCCTTTGAAATCACTTGTGCATTTCGAATTCTTCTATTATATAATGACCTTTATTTTAAAATTGATATTTAATTGAAAGCTCATCCCTAATATGACTTTGTGTATATCTAAAATTCAAAATATTTCAAAGATTTAACAACAAAGTATAAAGCAAGTAGAGTTCCATCCAATAACAAAAAGTGTAATGCAAATATCTCTACCCAATATGTAATTCATTAGCTATGTTTATATAGGATTAAAATAACAAAAATAGACAAAACAACATTTAGAATGTTAGATCTCGTGTTAATAATTTTCACTGTGTAATTAACAAACCACAACCTTCATCCGAATTTATCAAAGCACTTTGCTTATTGTTAAACGCATATGTAGACTAGATTTTAATTTTTCTCTTTTGGGTTAAAAAGATTTAGTGTTTGCTGTTCTAACAATATGACTATTAATCATTATTCAGTAAAATATATAATAACATATATATATTTGCATATTTGTAATTAACTCGAGCTTCTTTAGCTTTTAGTCTAAATTAGCTAACTATAAGAAATTTTTCCCAACAGAACTTATCATTTCTTTTTTAATAATTTCTAAAAGCCATCTTTAAGAATCTTATTTTACTAAATCATATCTATAAGGACATTTTTCAATCAAATATGATTCTTATATGAATCCTCAATATATTTTATTAAAAATGAGTAGAATTCACCTTTTATAATGATAGCATAAGCAATCACTCATAGGTCTATCATGAAGTAACAGAAGTGCACCTTGATCCAGGTTAATAGACACATATCGAACCACAAAATATTTTTTAATATTTAACATGATACAAATATGAAAACCATCTCAATATAATTTTCAAAGTTTTCTTTGTAAACAAACAAAACTACTAATAAAGAAGGAAAAATTATTTTAAATTTGCCAAATTCTGAATGACTTCCATGAAGTACTCAACTCCTCATAATTAAATCTTGGAACATTTCTGTTCCAATCAAAAGTCATGATACTAATAGTTAGTCAAAAAATCTCAGATTAAATTAATTAACCTAACTTACATTGCTTTAACTTTTTTTTTCCCAATCAAATCACCAACTCTTAAATATCAATTTTTCTTTTTCAATCTAAATATTTGAAACAATCAAATTTAACCAGATAAGAGACCCTAAAATTATTTTACCTCACCTCATCAAAATGCTTCTCTTTCTCCCTTCTTCAAACCATCAAGATATATATATATTTTTGACTTCTTCTTCTTCTTAATTAGCCAAAACGTCTTACCATGTGTTTTGTTCATATATCAATTAGCCAAAGGAGTCGGCTATTGCCAAGAAAGTATTTTGTTCCCTTCCATTTAACAATTTAATGTTGGCTATTCAATATCATGTGAATATAAAGCTTAATAGTGATGTTGGTAATTAGAAGGATAAATTTGTACACAGTATTTAAATTAGTTAACGAAGTAACTTAAGCAAGTATAAACAATAAAATGAAAAAAAAAACAAATAAAAATAAAATAAACATTACCTCAACATGGCCTTTTGCATTCAGATTAATTGTAAAATGATGCCGTGATAGATAGGAAAATTATAAAACAATCTCAAATTAATCTTTCGACATTTTAGAATCTTTTGCATAAAATTAATATAAAATCATTCCACTAATAACTACAAAATGTGGCCAATACACCAAAAAAAAAAAAAAGAAAAGAAAAATAAAAATAGCAAAAAGAATAAGAAAAAAAAGGAAAAACGATAATTAAGCCTCCAAGTTTTTGAGTCAAACTTCACTATGAAGAATGATGACATAGTAAATAGTCTGGGAATTCAAAATTGGATCAAATTAACTGCAGCTGCATCGCTAATCAACCTACCATAATCATAATGATGTATAATAAGAGATTAGTTGTGAATTGAATATATTACGACAAAGCCATAATCTTCATTTTTAACATTGAATTACGTTCCATAACATATATTAATAAGGAAAACCTTTATACCTTATTTGTGGAGCATGTTTTCGCAAACAAAATTAAATAAAGCCTTCTACATTTTTTAAACCACTTAGAAAAGATCTATTCGTCATGAATTTAATTTATTTATTGCCGCTGATTGAACTCTATTCTTCCTATAATACATAATTTTAAATTTTGAAATTTGTAGCTTAAGTTTAGAGGCGCTACTCTATTCTACCTATAAAAGATGTATACACTTACTAGGAATTCAGGCTATCACGTATTGAATTTAAGCAATCTAATTTAAACAAATTAGAAAGGCCAAAGTGCATGAAATTACCTCAATTCAGTATTACTCTTTCTTGTCCTTTTTTCAATATTGGTTGCCAAAATTGTTTTACGCTAATGTTTGGATTGCCCATTGGAACTAATAAAGTTCAAAGTCCATATTACATAAATAGCCTCCTTAAGTTTTAAAAGAAGAGGAATTTAATTTTGGAATATGACATTGTCTTTACATCTTTTTGTAGGCACACTATCAGTAAAAAAATCTAATCCACTTGATACAACTTGCCATTCGTTCTTTTATTCTTTTTTTCCTTCACAATATCTGTCCTATTTCTTTAATTTATTGTACCCTGAGTTTTTCTATGTAGAGTCCAAAATAGTCAGACATGTAAAGGTTATTCTCCAACGTAAATTTTCAATCCATTACCATGAATTATATCCCATAAAGTCCATAATAGTTAAACATGTAAAATATATTCTTCAAATAAATTTATATATTTATATATTTTGATTATTGAATGATATCAAATTGAACTACATTAAAATTGAGTCAAAGTACCGGAACATTTGAAGCTTGGTAGTGTGTATATAAACAAAAATCAGTCAACTTGAGTAAACGAATACGAACATTGACAAGTCAACCCAAATAATATATTGAGAAAAGAGATTGGCAATGCATTTTCAGAAGTTAGAACCCAAAATTAAGCCATGGTTGCAGAGCGGAGACTGTATTATGTCACTTTTCTTGCAAGCTTGGTGCTGTATTCTTTGCAATATTTAGATGCCCAAGAACAAAAATATAGCTCCATTGCAAACCTTTCCACTACATGGATCAACCATCCTTCCGTGTATGACTCTCTCTTAAAAAGATTCAATCCCATCCTAACGCGAGGAGGTGATGGAACAAGATTTGCTTGTGACTTTTATTGTAAAAATGAGTCATTCGAGTGCGTATTTGGAGTCCTAATTTATGATAGTTTGACCCCGCATTCCTCTCTGCAAAAACGGCGATTGGTCTGGTCTGCTAACAGGAATAATCCTGTCCAAACTAATGCGACATTGGAACTTAGGCAAGATGGAGATCTGGTCTTGGCAAACTCTGACGGCACCTTCGTGTGGTCCAGCAACACGGGAGGAAAGTCTGTTTCCGGATTGAACTTGACAGAAACGGGAAACCTTATGCTTTTTGGCAGAAACAACGAGACCATTTGTGTAATACTAGAGACCTTTAGAGGGTATTTTTGTAATTGATGTTTTGGGGTGGAGTTTTATTTTCTTAAGTAGGAGGACTTAAAGAAAATTTCCAAACTCTACAATTTTGCCCAAATAAGCTTAGGGCTTTTGATTTTCCAATTTCTCCTCTATTTCTTCATCTTCCAACTTCATTCCACTCTAAACATTTTCTCTTGTTTCTTAATTCTTCTTTAAGGTGAGGTTGAAGAGCCTTCTTCTAGTAGGGGATCAAGGGGAGGAAGTGTAGTTTCATCTACCCAATCCTTCTACCAAGGTAAATTTCTTATGTGCTAATTCTTTCTTCTTAAGTAGAGTACATTGTATGAGGAGCAATATTTGATAGGCATAATGGTAAGGCTCTTGTGTTTTGTTGAAGTTATATTTTGTGTTGTGTGGGTGTATTGGTAGAAGATAAATGATAGTAGTGGGGGAATTAAGAAGAAATTGGTATGATTGTAGGGTAGATTGTTTTGGATGTATGTTTGGGTTTTATATGTTTTGTTTTGCTGTATCTTGACAAGTTTTGGCCATTTTGAAGTTGTTATGTTCGTTGGGTTTTGGAGGGGTTTGGTTGAGGATTGGAGGAAGCTAGCTGTTTTGTGGTGTTGCAGGAGTCGAGCCGCGGGCCGGTGGAGGTCAGCCGCGGTCGCGGCTGGAGCCAGGGCACCCGCGGCTCGTTGGAGTGGTGTCTGCTCGTGGCCACGGCATTGTCCGCACCGCGGCCGAGCTCACGGATGCTGAGCCGCGGGCTGGACTCGATGAGCCGTGGCCGTGGCTCATCCCAGTCTACTTGCGGCTCAGTTGCTTTCTTCTGGTGTTGCTTCTGTCCGTGGCCGCTGCATTGTCCGTGCCACAGCCAAGCCCGCGGATGCCAAGCCGCGGGCCAACGCGATGAGCCGCGGCCGCGGCTCATCCGAGGCCTACCCGCGGCTCGGCTTCTGCTGAGTTCGCAGGTAAACTTTCCAGCGTTGAGCGCAGATTGTTTGTTATGATTTTTTCGTTGTGTTTCTTTTATATTTTGCATAGGGCCTTAGATTATGTTTTATTGTAGAACTTACGTTGGAATAGATCTATAATTGAGTGTTTTTGTGTTATTAGGCGAGGAGGGCGGCTATCCATTCTCCGATTATTTGAATTAAGGCAGGATTGGGGTAAGTAGTCTATGAATCCCTTGCATATTCCAAATGAGCTCTGACCAGTACGAATACTCTAAATTGTTAATTATTGTTTTCTTGGCTTGAGTTGGGCTATTTAATGCTTTCTTATATGAAATGTTTATACGAGGTAATGTGTTTGATAAATTGATGTTTGAATGAGTTCTTGAGTGAAATGACCTATGACGGGACTAGTTCCTTAAAATGATGTTTAATGTTTGATGTTTGACCGTGCTAACCGGAGATAGTTAGCTTTGTTTGACTGGACTGACCAGGTAGAGTCAGTAATTGACCGTGTTAACCGGGTTGTACTTAACAACTGGATATCCAGGGTTATTAGTCGGTTTACTACTTGAGCTCGTTAGAAATGTTTGATAAATGGTTTATATGATTGTGAAATGAATGTGTTATACCTCGTAGTTTATACATTAAGTCATTCAATGTTATTTGTTGCATGAAAGTGTATATGTATAACCGTCTGAAGTCACAAAGTGATTCTTTACTACTTACTGGGTGACGTGTCACTCACTACTTATTTTGTATCGCAGAGGAGGAGACTTTCGTGGAGGAAGACTAGACCGACTCTTGGGCCTTTTGAGTTAGGTTTAGTGAGAAGCTTTTGGTGATAGGGTATATTTTGTATAGGGTTCTTTGTTTTAGGAATGTATAGCCCTATTCTTTTGTTCATGCTAGGGTGCACTTGTAGCAACCCAATTCTTTTGTTATAGAAGACATGTATGTATTGTGGATACTCATATTTTGAATGAATGAAATAGATCATTTGGTTAGGATTGCTCTTTTCTTAAGTTTATCTTGTTTTGTATTGTATGTTTGGAAGTGGCCTTGTGTTATAGCGTAGTCTAGGGCATGGCGAGTACCACGTCTCGGGCACGAGGCGTGACAATTTGGCAATCTATTGATCACCCAACTGATTCGTTACACGGAGTACCATCCAAGTCCAAGATTTTATAAATTACTCTACATTGTGCCGGAGGTGTTTAAACTTTGAAGCAACTAAACTGCATTACTATTTGTTATCCAATTGTTGATTGACATGGCAATAACAATTCAGTTATTTGTGAATAACATGTATTACTGCGTGGTCTTATTGACATGTATACAAAACTATTCGAGCTAATGTGTTAGGAACTTTCTCTTTGAAAAATTGTACGTTAATATGACAATTACTTGAGAATTTTTTTTTTAAATAAAGGTCTACTAAGCCCTCTTAAGGACTTAAGAGCTCTATATTTTCCAAAAGAGATGTAGATTTTACAAGGAAGTCATTATTTCCAACGGTAAAAGTCCTGGTAATTTAGTCCATAAATGGAAAATTTCCTAAAAGTGTGACATGTCAATCACTTTCACCAACTATTGAGGTCTTTTGAGTCAAGATCATGTATGCCGTTACCCCTAAGCTATGTTAGAGTATAAGCCCCAAGTAAACGTTAAAGTCAAGCTTAGCTGGTTGTAGGGTCTAATTCACATGAAACTATCCGCAATTGATGGATGTTAATTATGCCTGTATCTATCAAATTCTAGGAAATTGTAGGGAGGAGCAAGGGAAAGAATGAAGATTCTTTTTTTGTTTCTTTTTGTTTTTTAATTATACAATGAGATTTTTTTTTTTGAAATCTGCATCCGTTTTAAAAGTGAATATTTGATCCTAAGGATAGAAAATTGAGAGTTATGATCTTCAACTCAACGAAGACTGCAACATAATAAAGGGGTGATTTTTCGCACTCTCGGAATTAATCCAAAAAAGGAAAGGAAAAAGGAAAGGCGTGGAGCTAAAGTGCATTAGATTTCACGCCTTGCGGCCTAAGCTTCTAAAGGCGGAGCTTCTAAAGGCGTGCAAGGGGTAGGTTAATACATGCAGCAAGGGTGTTTCTGTTCATATGTAAAATTTTCTAAGCTTCTAATTTTGAATGCTTATTCTTTGTTCATATGTAAAATTTTATTAAAGTTGATCTCCATGTAAAATAGAGACTCCAATTTGGAAAGAATAACTTAGTTCTCTTCTAAAATTGAATACCTATTCTATTGTTTATTAAAAACATATAATGACCTAATTACTTTCTAGTTTGAATACTTATTCTATAGTGCATTGGGCTATGGGTAGTTATGACTCGATTTATTTGGGAATACAGAAATTTAGTGAAAGAAAGAAAAGAGTAGCAGTTGTAGAAAAAAGAAGGAAGAAAGAGAGGAAATGTGAGGGATTGAGGAAAGGAATTGTAGTGAGAGAATTTTGTTGATAGTAAAATGTACAGAAGACACCAATCATAGCCCTTCTCCTTTTTTCTCGTGATTATATGCGTCAGGAAAACATTTAGCTAACTACTTCAATACCCTAACTAACTAACTATCTATCTAATTACTTCTGCCAGCTCAGCAGACTAATACTGCTACCTCCAACTCTCTTTCTTGTATCTACTTAGTGATCAAAATGAAACGCTATCGTTTCTTAACAATACTTCCTCCTTTTTGAGATCCTAGTCTCTAGGATCAAAATCAGGAAACTGCGTATGAATACTGGACCACTCTTCCCAGGTATCTTCTTTTGGAGCCAAGTTCACCCACTCAATCAGCAACTAATTCACCATTTTACCCTTCCTCTTAATACTCCTTCTAGCTAGCAGAGATGCGGGGGCCACCTTTAAGAATCCTTCGGAGGTCATTTCAAGTAGATTGGTACCGATACTGTGTCCTTCAACAGTTGCTTTAAGCAGTGAAACATGAAAGATAGGATGGATCATAGATCCTTCTGGAAGTTCCAACTTATAAGCTACTTGGCCTATTTTCTGCAAGATCTTGTAAGGTCCATAGTATTTAGAGGATAGCTTCAAATTCTTCCTTATTGTCCACAGAGCTTTGCCTGTAAGGTTGGAGTTTGAGATATACAAAGTCTCCTACCTAAAATTGTCTCTCTGAATCTTCTTACATCCGTAAACTGCTTCATTCTGTTTTGAGCTCTCATCAAGTTTTGTCTAAGCAATTCATTGACTTGCTGTCTGTCCTACAATCCAATCTTCTACAGCAGCCACTTAGGTGTTTACTTCTTCTAAGGTCCAATTAAGGTGGGGGATAGCCATACAGTGCCTGAAAGGGAGTTGTCTGAATAGCTTGTGTGAAAGTTCGTATTGTACCACCATTTAGCAAGCAGCTAAATAGGCTTTCCACTTCTTAGGTTGCTGGAAACACATGCATTTGAGGTAAGTTTCAATGTATCGGTTCAGCCTTTTTGTTTGGCCATCAAGTCTGAGGGTGGTACAAGGTTGACATGTGTAGTTGAGTTCCCAACTTGGTCAGTAGCTCCTACCAAAACAAACTGAGAAAAATCTTATCTCTATCTGAAACAATACTGAGGGGTAGGCCATGAAGCTTGTGCACTATTTCGAAGAATAGAAGAGCAATTGACCGTGCCGAGTAGTGAGCTGGAATAGCCATGAAATGGCTATACTTAGTAAATCTATCAATCACCACTAGAATCCCTTGAAAACTCCCCGACTTAGGCAGGCCTTCTATAAAATCCATGGCAATATGATGCCAAGCCTGGCTAGGTACAGGCAAAGGTTGCAGAAGCCCTAGGTATCTGCAATGTTTAGTCTTATTCCTTTTGCAATTGTCACATTTCTGGACCCATTCTTCCGTTCTTCTATTTTCCTCTTCATGCCTGGCCAAGAGAAATTACTCTTAAGCCTCTTGTAAGTCCTCAAATTCTCTGAATGACCTCCCAAGGGTGTTTCATGCATGTAGGCAATCAATTTATTTCTTAATTCTCCAGCAGACCTTACATAGATCTTTCCTTAGCACTTCAGAATGCCTTGTTATAATGTATAATTTTCTAACACACTATCATTAACAGCCAAGGCCTGAAGTAGCTCCTGAGCTTTTTTATCTCCTTTGTAACTTTTTAGAACTTCATTTAGCCAAACAAGTCGGATCACAAAAACGCTGAGAGCCATGTTTTCTTCTAGGACCCGCTGATCAAGGTTCTCATTTTCCTTCATAGAAAAGCATCCGCCACTAAATTCTCCTTCCCCTTTTTGTAATGGATTTCATATTCCAATTCTAGGAGTTTAGTTAACCATCTTTGCTGTAGAGGTGTGGAAATCTTTTGCTCTAACAAAAATTTCAGGCTCTAATAGTCTGTTTTTATAATAAAGTGGGATTCTAAGAGGTAGTGTCTCCATTTGAATACAGCAGTGATGAGAGACAACAATTTTTTCTCATAAATGGATAACCCCTGATTCTTAGGTCCCAATGCTTTACTTAGGAATGCCAGTGGCCTCCCTTGCTGCATTAAAACTGCTCCCAGTTCTTTATGACTAGCATTTGTTTCTAACATAAAAGGGAGGGTGAAATCTGGTAAAGTCAAAACTGGTGTTGAACTCAAGGCCTGCTTCAATTGTTGAAATGCCTTCTCCGCTTCTACACACCAACCAAATGCTTCTTTTTTCAATAGCTCAGTGAGGGGTTTGGCCATTAATCTATAGCCCTTCACAATCCTCCGATAATAGCCAGCGAGGGCCAATAACCCTCTCGACGCTTTCACGGTAGTTGGAGTAGGCCAAAGTCTAATAGCAGCCACTTTTTCTGGGTCAGCCATTACCCTTTCTCTTGATATGACATGTCCTAAATACTCAACTTGAGACTGTCTAAAGGTACACTTGGAGAGCTTAACAAAAAGAGAGTGTTTCGTAAGAGTTTCAATGACATTTTTGAGGTGAGAAATGTGAGAGGTCCAGTTAGCACTATAGACTACGATGTCATCAAAGAATACAAGAACATAACGCCTGAGATAAGGTTCAAAAATAGTATTCATCTAGGCTTGAAATGTGGTTAGGGTGTTAGTCAAGTCAAAAGGCATTACCATAAATTCGTATAATCCTAAGTGGATCTTAAAAGCTGTTTTAGGGATATCAGGTAGGATGCATTCCTAATTTGATGATATCTGGACTTGAGATCAATCTTGGAGAATATTTTTGCCTCACTAAGTTCATCCAGAATATCATCAATTATGGGAATGAAAAATTTGTCCTTTATATGTGAGGTTGTTTAGTTGTCTATAATCAATGCAAAACCTTCATGAACCATCTTTTTTCTTTACTAGTAACACTGGAAAGGCAAATGGACTATGACTGTTTTGAATGATGCCCCTTTGAAGCATTTCTTTTACCTGTTTTTCTATTTCATTCTTTTGCAAATGGAGGATATCTATAAGGGGCAAATTTAAAAGGTTTAACATCTGATTGGAGATTTATGTGGTGGTCTAATGTCCTTTTAGAAGGTAATACACTAGGTTCTCCAAATATATCCTTGTAGTCATCAAGTAAACTATTTAAGAGCTTGAGGTAAGAGAAATTTACCTGTGTATCAGTTACTTGAGTGCCCGGCCTACTATAAAGCTCTTTTTCTTAGTTTACTGCCTGCAGTAGACTTCATCTCTAGCTGTACTCCTTCCTCACTACTGTTGCCTTGTAGCAACACTTGCTCTCCTTCTTTGTCAATCACCATCTGCAACTCCTTGAAATCAAAGGTGATAGGGCTATGGGTTGCCATGCAATCCACTCCGAGGATGAAATCATAAGGCTCTCAGTTTAGAATGTGCATGTCATGAGAAAATTTATGACCCTGTATTCCCCACAATAATTGGGGTATAAGATTGGAGCATAACAAATATTCCCTATTAGTTATCCTCACCTTGAATAGGGTGATTTTCTGCACTAATTCTGGACTCAATTCAGCTACAGAAGGTTTGACAAAGTTGTGAGTACTTCCTCCATCCAACAATATGCTCAAAACCTTGCTCTTGTAAAGCCCTTGGAGCTTTATGGCGCTATGCCTAAGCTTCCCAGTTAAGGAATGTATGGCAATCTCTATGTGCTTTCTCTTCTGGTTCCCTCTATATTCTATTATCTCCTCTTCCATTTCTCCCCCTTCCAGTTCTCCTTCCTCCACTATCAGCATGTGTATCTCTTTATTTTTACAGAGATGACCCAAACTATATTTGTCGCCACATTTGAAACAAAGATGTTTCTCTCTCCTGTGTTAAATCTCGGTAGGGGTGATTTTCTTAAAGACCCCTATGACAAGTTGCTTAAAACTTAGTTCAGTCACTTGTTTTGGAATAGAACCTACTCTTGCCCTATTGTTTTGCTGAATCTAGGTGCACTTTTGTGTTTCTTGTAGT
>CM045567.1:18247411-18312773 GCA_024721245.1 Mitragyna speciosa
ACTCTACCATGTACCATCCAAGTTCAAGACTTTATAAATTGCTTATTACATGGTGCTTTAAACTTTGAAGTAACCAAACTGCAATACTATTTGTTATTCAATTGTTGATTGACATGGCAATCACAATTTTGTTATTGTGGTTTTGTAGACATGCATACAAAACCATTTGAGCTAATGTATTATTAACCTCATCTAACACAAATTGTATGTCAACATGACAACTACATGAGGAATTTTTTTTTAAATAAGGGTTTATTGTGCCTTCTTAGGGACAATCGAGCTCTATATTTTTCATAAGAGATATAGATCTTACAAAAAAAAGTCATTATTTCTAATGGTAAAAATCCTGACAATTTAATCCATAAGTGGAAAATCTTTAAAAAATATGTCGATGTCAATCACTTTTGCCAACTATTGAGGCCTTTTGAGTCAAGATCAAGAAATGTGGGCCCTTACCCATAAGCTATGTTAGAGTATTAGCCACAAGTAAACACTGGAGTCAAGCTTAGCTGCTTGTAAGGTCTAATTTATATGAAACAATCCGCAATTGGTGAATGTGAATTATGCCCATATCCATCAAATTCCAAGAAATTGAAGGGAGGAGGAAGGGAAAGAATGAAGATTTTTTTTTTTATTATACAATGAGATTTTTTATTTTTTTGAAATCTTCATCCGTTTTAAAAGTGACATTTGATCTAAGGATAGAAAATTGGGAATTATGATATTTAGCTCAACCAAGACTATAACATAATAAAGGCGTGGTTTTTTGTACTCTCGGAGTCGATCCAAAAGAGGAGAGTAAAAAGAAAAGGGCGTAGAGATGAAGCACATTGGATTTCACGCCTTTCTGCAAAAGCTTCTCAAGGCGTGCACGGAATAGGTTATTCTATGCAGCATGGGTGTTCAAAATGATTGAATGAAAAAGCAGAAAATACAATTCCAAGGTTGGAAAAATTATTATATGCTGCTTGATCAGCTTTTTAATGTAATTGAACTCGAAGAAGCTTCAATGTTAAGTTGGAAAAAGTCCGAAGAATTTATTGTGTAAGCGCAAACTTTTGCTGGCCATTTAATTCCTTCAAGTCAAAAGTCATTAATAATAAATTCTCAATACTCGTTGGCACTATTGTTGTATAGTCAAAGTAAACACCAGCAAATTTTAAAGATGAACTGCGTGAAACATTCGTCCTTCTATTCAAACCAACACCTCAAAAACTAAGAGGTCTACTCTTTGGGAATGGGGGAAATTTTTTCTCTGAATCAGATGAAACATTTGGCTCCGTTTGGATAGGATTGTTTGGAGTTTTTTTTTTTTAAACTATTTTAAAAAAATTATTAGAAGTGTTTTTCGTTGACTTTTTTTGAAAAGGTGAAAAAGTATTTGTATGTGAAATTTTTTTTTGAATTGACATGATGGTTTGAAAAGTAAATAATTAGTGTAGGAAGGTTTTTGAATGGTTCAAAAATTTTGAATCAACTTGCTACATATTTTCAAATGATTGTATAAGAAAGGACATTGAATTTTTTTGAAGAAAGTTTATTTAACAAGATAGAAAAAGGACGCTAATCCAATTAAGATGCAATCCATAAAGTTGGAAAAAGTAACGAAGCTGACGTTCACTTTATCTTTATGTTTGATATGGGCATTTGAAACTTTCCATTTGTCAACTCATGGCAGACATTTTGAAACCAAAAAATGCAACAATAATTTTTTTGTCTTTATGCACAAAAATTTTCTAACGGCCCAAAAGGGGTTGGGAAAATTTTTTTCAAAAAATGGCTCAAAAAAACTTTCCAAAAAGAGCCAATGGCTGACACAGCTATGTTTTCATTTCATTACCATGAATTGTATCCCATAAAGTCCATAATAGTTCGAACATGTAAAAATTATTCTCCAAATAACTTTATGTATTTATATGATTGTATTTTGATTATTGAATGATATCAAATTGAACTATATCAAAATTGAGTCAAAGTACTGAAACATTTCAAGCTTGGTTGGTAGTGTGGATACAAACAAAATCAATCAACTTCAGTAAACGAAAACACACGTCAACAAGTCAACCCAAATAATAAACAATAAATAAGTACACAAATTGAGAAAAGAGATTGGCTGTGTAATCTTTTTTGATATTATCTTTTTGCAATTTCAGAAGTTAGAACCACCTCCCAAAATTAAGCCATGGATACAGAGCGGAGACTGTATTATGTTTCTTTTCTTGCAAGCTTGGTGCTGTATTCTTTGCCATATTTAGGTGGCCAAGAACAAAATTATAGCTCCATTGCAAACCTTTCAACTACATGGATCAACCGTCCTTTCGTGTTTGCCAATAGCTCAACATTCGCACCCATCCTAACGCAAGGAGGTGATGGAACAAGATTTGCTTGTGGCTTTTATTGTAAAAGTTATGGTAGTGAGTCAAGTGACTGCGTATTTTGGAGTCCTAATTTATCATGATAGATTTACTCCCGGATTTCATGCTGCAATGCCCGCAGTTGGTCTGGTCTGCTAACAGGAATAATCCAGTCCAAACCTAATGCGAAATTGGAACTTGGGCAAGATGGAGATCTGGTCTTGGCAAACTCGGATGGCACATTGGTGTGGTCCAGCAACACAGGAGGAAAGTCTGTTTCCGGATTGAATTTGACAGAAATGGGAAATCTCGTGCTCTTTGGCAGAAACAACGAGACCATTTGGCAATCTATTGATCATCCAACTGATTCGTTTCTCCTGGGACAGAAGTGGGCTCAAGGGCAGCAGTTGAAACTGACAGCCAGCGTTTCAGCAACAAATTGGAGTGAAGGTATGTTTACTCTTTCTGTCAGTTCAGAGGGCATGTCAGCTTATATTGAGTCCAATCCACCTCAAAGATATTATATAAATAGATTCGATAGAGATAGTTTCTATGACTATGCCGTTGAATTCAGCAATGCAAGCTTTGGTAACTTGAGCTTTGCTCCTGCATCAGCAGCTCAATTCATGAAATTTGGGCCTGATGGGCATCTAAGAGTGTATCAGTGGGCAGTAACAGATTGGCAGGTTGCTGATGTCTTTCACCACAGATGCTGGTGATTGTGGGTACCCCATGGTGTGTGGAAAGTATGGTGTCTGTTCAAACGGACAATGTGGTTGTCCAGAAACAACCAATGGCCAAACAACCTTTTTCAGCCAAATAAATTTCAGGCAACCCAATCTTGGATGTTCACTGGTTACTCCAATTTCCTGTAATCAATCCCAAGATCATAGTCTTCTGGAGCTAAAGAATACATACTACTTTGCATTTGATTTAAATGAAGAGAATATAATAGTGGAAGACTGCAAACATATGTGTTTAAGAAATTGTTCATGCAAAGCAGCTCTTTTTGCTATAGATTCCTTGCTTCACCCTTCAAAAAGGAACGGCAGTTGCTTACTTCTGAATGAAGTCTTTTCCATCACTGACAATAAGGATTATCAGGTATCACTTTATAACACCACTCTGTTTGTTAAGGTGCAAAATCCTTATGTGCAAAATCCTTATGTCAAATCATCACGGCGTAAAACAGTTATATTGGCATCTAGCCTTGGAGCTTTCTTTGGTGTGGCTTTTGTAACCAGCACTTGTCTTGTCCTTTCTCGAAATAGATCAAAGGAATCTGATGAAATTGAGGAGGATTTTCTCGACCAGGTACTAGGAATGCCTACAAGATACACTTATGCGAACCTAAAAGCAGCAACAGAAGATTTCAGTCAAAAACTTGGCGAAGGAGGATTTGGTTCTGTTTACGAAGGTGCGGTAAGTGATGGTACAAAAATAGCAGTCAAGTGTCTTGACGGTTTAGGTAAATTCAAGGACTCATTTTTAGTGGAAGTAAAGACAATAGGCAGCATTCACCATGTTAATTTGGTAAAACTGATTGGCTTTTGTTTTGAGAAGTCCTACAGGCTTTTGGTTTATGAATATATGGCTAATGGATCTCTGGACAAATGGATTTTTGGTGGAATGCTAGACTATTCTCTTCCATGGCAGACAAGGAGGAAAATCATCCTGGACGTTGCTAAGGGATTAGCTTATCTACACGAAGATTGCAGTCGGAAAATAATTCATCTTGATATCAAGCCCCAAAACATCCTAGTAGATCAAAATTTCAATGCAAAAGTTTCTGATTTCGGATTGTCAAAGCTAATTGAAAAAGATCAAAGCAGAGTTGTTACAACAATGAGAGGAACACCAGGATATTTGGCTCCTGAATGGCTGAGTTCAGTTATTACAGAAAAAGTAGATGTTTATAGTTTTGGCATTGTGATGTTGGAAATTATTTGTGGGCGGAAGAATTTGGATTGGTCTAAGAATGAGGAAGATAGGCATTTGCTTAATGTATTCAAGAGAAAAGCGGAAGAAGAAAAACTTCAGGACATGGTTGACCAGAAAAACGAAGATATGCTGATCCACATTGAGGAAGCTGTGGAGATGATGAAAATTGCTGCATGGTGTCTACAGAGCAATTTTACTAAGAGGGCTTCAATGTCAGTGGTGGTTAAGGTACTGGAGGGCTTGGTAGCTGCTGAGACCAATTTGGATTATGACTTCACCAATTTTGCTAGGATGGGAGAAGTTGGCAATCAAAGGAGAGAAGCTGTTGATGTTACCAGTCTGTTGTTACCTTCAGATTTATCTGGACCGAGATAGATGAAAAACTTTAATCTTTAGTCTCAAGTATTAAGACATTACAGCCAATTTAGTGATCCAACTTTGTTTCGATAAGCTGCAAGTTTTTTAGTTCCAAATATCAACAAAAAAAAAAAAAAGATATATATGTACTATCTATGTGGCAAAAACCATTTTAATGTGGAGTACTTACTGATGGATCTAGTGTACATTCTACTTTTATCATTAAAGTTGCAAGCATGTAACTGCATTTAAGGCTTTGGTGGATACTTTAACGCCTATGCTCTTATGTTTAGTCTGTGATATTAGTTTTCTAACAGATTTGAGAATGAATAGAGCATTGTAAACAGATATAAGTACTACAATTTCAATAAGCATATATACACGTAACAAAGACAGCAAAAATCCTTATTAAATTTGAACTGACTCTGGCTCAAACAATGTTGGTTCTTAACATGACAAAATGTAATTTCAGTATATGATTTGCTAGCTCCAATCGTACTACCACGTGTGTGGAAAAGTGACAGATTCTCTGGGTACATTTGTTGGATTAAAATATTTTTCTTAAAAATTATTTTTCTAGAGAACATTGTACATAGAAAAAGCCATTTTTCTTACAATTTTTCAGTATTGGATGACAATGTGAAAATTCTTAAAATAGGAATATTTTGGTATTTTTTATTTTTAATATTTTTAATACGAGTTAAAAAGATTAGTAAGAATTGCAATTCCTGAATCCATGTAGCATAGATTACGGTACATGTTTCTATATGAAATATGGACATGTAAATGCATTATAGCTATATACTAGACTTCAAGAAAATTTAATTATAAACAGAAAAACAATCCAACAGTCCTCAAATGCGAAATGACACACTGAATCTGAGTTTGGAATATAATCATTCCATAAGGAGCATGAGTATAGGATGGGAAAAGTTCACAGGAGAAGCGTTGAAAAAATCATTGCTATTGCCAATTTTGCTTTCAAATAACGAAGTTTTGTCCAATACATATTCCAGGTCCCCAGCCAAATGGGAAAAAAAAAAAAGAATTTGGCCCCTAGTTGCGAATGAAACTCCTTCACTAAATTTCTCTGGCTTCAAATCTTTTGCATCATCACCCCATACTTAGGGGTCGTGATGCAACAAAATTACTGGCAATGTGAGCAGCAACCCAGTAGGCAAAGTAAATTTTCCTATTCTAGTTTCTTCATGAATTCTTCGACTAAGAAAAAACAGTGGAGGATATGGTCCGAAAACCTTGTTCAACATCATCGTCACCCGCAATAATACCATTGTAAGTCCATACTAAAGAAAAATACACTCCACAAATGCAACAGGAGCTAAAAAAAATTGGAATTAGTTTAAAGCATAATGGAGGGATTTCACCTCAAAATTGCAAGTTTTGGACATTTACCGCATCAGTCTTCTAATCTAAACTTCTCATTCTGAAATCATAGAAAACTAAATAACTTTGCACCAGGCTAAAAAAAGAAAACTGTGAAATTTATTGTTTACTCGCTCTCATAAGGCTTGAATTGAACCTCGGTTTTCTTGGAGAATGGAACGGATTTTTTTTTGGTAGCAGAAGGGAAGTGACTTAAGGGGTTTTTGAAGTTTCAATTTTTTAAATACGAGTAGACTTTGGGAAGTGACTTCAGGAGCATAATGTACAAAATAATAGGTGACATTAATTTTAGGCCAAAGTTCACTTTGCACCTCCAAATTTATATCGGATTCTCATTTTGTATCCTAAACTTTAATTTTGGATAGATTGTATACTCAATTATCAAAAACATTCTATTTAAGTCCAATCATTAACTGGAGTCAACCAAACTAACGGACTTAGGCACGTGTCTGCAATGTTCTTTTAGGTCCAATTGTTGACAAGCGTCAATTTTGGACAGATTGCAATCCTGAGCTGTTCAAAACATTCCATTTAATTCCAATCGTTGCACGCACGTGCCTAACTTTTGTTAATTTAGGTTGACGCCATTAACGATTGAACTTAAATTGAATAAGATATGTGTCACTGTATTATTTTATTGACATGTAAGCAAAACTATTTGAATTGATGCACGTTGCCGGGAACTCCTCCATCCAAAATCTACGTTAACATGACTCGAGGAAGTATTTTTGAAATCAAGATTTATTATGCCCTCTTAGGGACTTAGGAGCTCTATATTTCCACATGAGATGTTGATTTCACACGGAAATCATTATCTAAAATGCAAAAAGTTGTGAAAATATAATTTACACGTGGAAAATATGCTAAAAGTTTAATGTAACAATCACTTTTGTCAGCTATTGTGGTCTTCAAGTCAAGTTCAACACGTCAATAAGGATAATAGAAGAACTTATCCAAAAAGAAAAAAAAAATGAGGAAAGTTATTGCCTACTATGGCTTACCTCTGTTTGTATATGAAAAAAGTAATTGCCTATCATGACTTAGCTCCGTTTGTATTTTAAGTTAACTTCCTATCCTTATCTAGACCAAGGTAGACTAGAAACTTTAATTTTTCTCAACATTTTTACAGCCGATAATATATTTTGTAATGTAAGTGATCTAAATTTATATGCATAAGAGAGTTCACAAAAATTTTCTTCAAAGAAACATGATAGTTATAAAAATGGTTTTAGAATGCAAACGATGCTAAGTATAGTACTACATTAACAAGAAAATAAAAATCAAGATCTAAAAAAATCTACTAAATTTTCTCTTTTACTTAAGTTTATGGACATAAAAGAATTAATCAAATTGTCCATAAATTTTTTTGGTTCACATAACGATATTAGTAGCTAAAGTAGCATTTGATTAATGCAAGTAAAATGATGAAGAAGTTTATAATGTATTTGTAAAAATGTCAAGCAACATAAGAAATCTCTGAAATTGCAAACTAGTTTAAAACATTTTTGTTTCTTTATCCTCGTTGACATGAAAAAAAGAGTTTTTTGTTTTTGAAGGAGCTAGTGAGCATCCACTAAATTTTTTTACCTTCTCAACAATAGTATAATCAGTAAGGGGGTGGAAATTATGGGGAGGAGCAAGGGAAAGAGTAAATATTCTCTTTTTTTTTTTAAATAAAATGAGATTTTTTTTTCAAAAGAATGAGACTTTTAGAGCTATTGCATACAGGCAATTACTGATTAGACAAAGTTTTGTAACTACTTAAGCTACACCCTGCATCCGTTTTAACAGTTAGCATTCGACCCTTGGGATGGAAAATTGGGAATTATGATCTTTAGCTCAAGCAAGATTGCAACATAATAAAGCCGTGTTTTTTCATACTCGTGGAATCGATCTTGAAGGAAAGAGGACAAAGAAAAGCGTAGAAATGAAGTATATCAGATTTCACGCCTTGCTGCGTAAGCTCCTCACGGCGTGCTTGGATTAGGTTATTTTAGGCTGCGTGGTGTTTGTCAAAAGTGATTAAATGAAAAGGCAGAAAATACAATTTCCAGGACTCGAATAATCATTATCCAGTTGTTGATGGACTTGGCAATAACCATACAAAATTTTTCGTGAATAAAATTTAGATTATTTCTGGTTTTATTAACATAATTACTATTATGATATTTCACCTTACGAACATTATTATGGACCCCAAAACAAAATTAATTGTCCAATGGAATTTTCTTGAAATACATATTGCTTATTGACTCTAATGAGCAAGATGAGGGATTTCTAAGAAGCTTCAATGTTAAGTTAAGAATTTATTGTCTAAGCGCAAAAAAAAAAAAAAAAAAAAAAATCCAAAAAGTTGACGACCAATCTGGCCATTTTAAGTCTTTCAAGTCAAAGATGATAAATAATAAATTCTCACTATTCTTTGGCTCTATTATTGTATAGTCAAAGTAAACATCAGCAAAGTCAAGCTTGGCTGGTGGTAGGGTGTATAGAAAATGAATAACGTAGGAACACGGTAAGAAGAACAGATTCTATCTTTTTCAGCATAATTTGAAAGAAACTAGAGAAATAATTTAGGTGCACACAAGAAAAGAATTTGACAATTCACAATTCATTAGCATTTGTTGTCTTAGCTCACGAGTAAAACCATACCAAATTTTTAGGACAGTGTACGTTGTACGTCGCATGTCCCTCTTAAAAAATGATTATTAAGAATTTTTTTTTTCAAGTTTAATAAAAAGAATATGTGATCAAATTATTTAAAACGGTTCAAAATATATTAAGTTGATTGATATTTTAAATAATAGTTTAGTTTAGTTTGAGAGCGCGTGTTCTTTCGTAAAATTATTGCTGATAATGTAATATGCTAAACTGCATGAACCCCATCTCAATTCATAAAAATTCTCTTTATTTTCAATTCAGTCACAAATATTCGTCTTGTTCTTTTTTCTAATGTTCATTTTCTCTATCAATTCTCCTTAATTCGTTTACTGCTTTATAACTTGAAGTCTAAAAATGGTTGATGTATGAAATTCTTTTTCAAGTAATATTGTTTTCTTATCTTATATGGAATATTAAAAATCTATCCAAGAGCAATATATTTAACTTTTTTACTGTAAATATTTTTTATTGCATAAAAATAAAAGATTACTCAATTGCATGATATTTTTAGCAGATAGAACATTTAGTCTGTCATCCTTCTAATTATTCTTTGAACTTACTTGTATATTTCAAATATAAATGTCCTTCTATTATGTGTTAATGTCTTTTCTTTTGATCGATATTTAAGGAAAGCTTATTCATAAAAAATGGTTTTAGTACATCTAAAATTTTAAAATTCTTCAAAGGTTTAACCAAAAAATATAAAGCAAGGGGAGTTCTAATAACAAGAAGTGTTGTGCAAATATCGCTAACCTGTTCACTATCTATGTTTATATAGGATTATAATAACAAAAACAGACTTAACAATATTGAGAATGTTAAATTTTATGTGAATAGGTTCAATTGTGTAATTAGGAAAATCTCAACCTTCATCCCAATATTATTGATGGTAGGAATTTGCACACGTTTAGACACACAAAAATCGGAAATCAAGACAAACCGGGCACTACGGTGACTATTAAATACGTCATCTAAGCACTTGCTTTTTCTATGTAGAGTACATTTTTATTTGCTTTTCTCTCTTGTGTAAAAAAGATTTAGGGGGTGGTTGGTTTAGGGGAATCAAGGAGGGGAATGGGTATCACAAGTAATGATACCCATTGTTGATGTTTGTTAAACAACTATCATTATAATTCAATGGGAATGATAGTGATTAATTGGGGTGTTAATGATTCTTCCCAAAATACTAGTCCATCAAACCCATTAACCCTTATTATTAAGGGCAAAAATACACCTATTAAAAAATATACATCTTTTGAGTTACCCACTCTCAATTCTCTCTCTCTCTCTCTCTCTCTCTCTCTCTCTCTCTCTCTCTCTCTCGTCTTTTGATTTTGAATATTTTTTATTAGTACTTCATAAATTTTTTTACAAAAATTCTTTTTAATAATTTTTTTTTACATTCAATAATTTTATAAAAAATTGTATTGAAAATCAAAGATATATAATGCTCTCTGTTAATATAATAAAAATAACTTTTTTTTTAAGATTATCATTTCCATAAAACTCAAATTAGAGCATGACTATATTTAAAATTGAAGAAATCTTTTTAATTTTTTGTCAAATATACAAAATAAGAAATCTAAAAAATATGTATATCATAAATAAAAATTTTAAAATTTACTTGAAAGTCATTTCAGTATACCAAACAAATATTCTTATAATGATACCCATTCCATTATTAAACCAAACATGTTGGGGGGAATCATCAAAACCCATACTCATAGTAGGGTTAATGATACCCATAGTGATAGTGATTGAGGAATTTGAACCAAACGCCTCCTAAATTTTATGACAAGTAGATTTTTCTTATGTTGTTCCAAGAACATGGAAGACTTTGGAATCCAATATGGTATCATAGGCAACTTTATTTAGTTTTGTTTGTGAGAGCTTGCTTTGGAAATAAAATTTTCCTTTTAGAGCCTGATTGGTTTGATGTAAAATATTTTTTTAAGGAAATTATTTTTCTAAGAAAATATTTTACGCGGAAAATGTTATTTTCCTTGCAATTTTTTGGTGTTTGGATGACAACGTAAAACTTTTTTGAAAAATAGTTTTTTAATGTTCTTTTTTTTATTATTATTAATATGAGTTAGATAGACTAATAACAATTGTAATAAATGTTTGACAAGTAACTAGAGTTAACTAGAGATTTTTTGTTTATAATTAATCTTCAAATTAATATAATGGTAAAATATACATAACTATTATATATCATATTATTGTGGAACGCAAGATTATGAAAAATTAGTTGTAAAATTAGTTGAAAAGAATTAAAATCAAAAATTAGTTTGGTAATTGAATTTATAAAAGTAGCTATTTAAGGTTTAATTTCACTCTTGAACTCTAAGGAAGCTAACTTACATTCATTAAGTATGTAAGTTATTTTCAGTCAAGAAAATATTTTCTAATGTTTGGCACCTAAAAAATTTTTGAAAATGTTTTCCAGAAAAATATTTTTAATTCAAACAAATAGACCCTTAACTGAGATTAATTTGCATCTTGATATTACAAAATGGTCCTTGGATGAGGTAATCCTGTGGTTACGAATTTCATAGAGGTTAACGTTAGAACATTAATATTGGGTATTGCGTGAGTTCCCATCAACTTTGAAAATTATATTGAGATGTTTTTGGTATTTGTATATCATGTTAAATATTAAAAAAATTTGTGGTTTGATATGTGTCACTCCGTGATAGACTTAAGAGTGATTGTTAATTCTGTCACGATAAAAAAAGGCAATTCTACGAAAGTTTAATGAAATATATTGAGGATTCATATGAGAATTATATTTGATTGAAAAATGTCCTTATAGAATTGCTTCAGTGAAATAGGATTTTTTTAAGATGGCTTTTAGGAGTTATTAAACAAGAAACGATAATTTTAGGGAAAAATTTTTATAGTTAGCTAATTTAGACTATAAAACTAAAGAACAACAAGTTAATTACGCACACACAAATATATTTGTTCTTATATATATTTTATCAAATAATGATTGATACTCATATTGTTATGCCAAAAAACTCTAAAATAAATTAGAAAGGCTAAAGTGCGTGACATTACCTCAATTATAATTCTTCTTGTCCTTTTTTCAATATCGGTCGCCAAAATTCTAAACTTTTTTCCTTTTTTTTTTGTGGTTCTGCGATAATTCTTTTTGTAAGGATATAATCGGTAAGAAAATCTAATTAACTCAGATGCAACATCCGGTCTCTTCTTTTCATTTTTTCCTTCCACATTAGTTGCCCTATTTCTTTATTTATGGTACCTTGTGTTTTTCTCTCTAGTGTCCAAAATAGTTAAAACATATAAAGATTATTCTCCAAGTAAATTTTCATTCCGTTACCATGAATGTTTTCCCAAAAAATCCACAGTAGTTAACCCTGTAATATGATTGTATTTGATTATTGAATGTTTGCAATCTAGTCAAAGTATTGAAACATTTCAAACATAGTTGGTAGTGGATATAAATAAAAATCAGCCAACTTAAGAAAA
This sequence comes from Mitragyna speciosa, assembly GCA_024721245.1. Taxonomy (NCBI): domain Eukaryota; kingdom Viridiplantae; phylum Streptophyta; class Magnoliopsida; order Gentianales; family Rubiaceae; genus Mitragyna; species Mitragyna speciosa. The sequence continues at coordinate 18,259,624 of CM045567.1, forward strand.
TGAATACACACATTTACAAGTTAATCCAAATAATAAACAATAACAAAGTACATACATTGACAAAGAGAATGCCTATGTAATCTTTCTTGATATCATCTTTGTGCAATTTCAGAAATTAGAACCACCTCTGAAAATCAAGCCATGGCTTTAGATGAGGGACTATATTATGTCACTTTTCTTGCAAGTTTGGTGCTGTATTCTCTGCCATATTTAGGTGCCCAAGAACAAAATTATGGGTCCATTGCAAACCTTTCCACCACATGGATCAACCATCCATCCGTGATTTTCAATGTTTCTTACCTTGGCAGATTCACGCCCATCCTAACGCGAGAAGGTGATGGAACGAGATTTGCTTGTGGCTTTTATTGCAACGGTTACGTTGATGAGTCAAGTGACTGCGTATTTGGGGTCCTAATTTATCATGATAGATTTACTCCGCCGAATGGATTTACTCCGGATTTCATGCTGCAATTCCCGCAATTGGTCTGGTCTGCGAACAGGAATAATCCTGTCCAAATTAATGTGACATTGGAACTTAGGCAAGATGGAGATCTGGTCTTGGCAAACTCGGATGGCACATTGGTGTGGTCCAGCAACACAGGAGGAAACTCTGTTGCAGGATTGAACTTGACAGAAATGGGAAACCTTGTGCTATTTGGTAGAAACAACGAGACCATTTGGCAATCTATTGATCATCCAACTGATTCGTTACTCTTGGGGCAGGAGTGGGCTGAAGGGCAGCAGATGAAATTGACAGCCAGCATTTCAGCAACAAATTGTGTGAAGGTTTGCTTACTCTCTTTGTCAGTTCTAACAACGTGTCAGCTTATGTCGAGTCCAATCCACCTCAAAGATATTCTGAGTATATCTTCTATGACAATCCTGTTGAATTCAGCTACGGAAGCTTTGGTAGCTTAAAAATTCCTCCTGCATCAGCAGCTCAATCATGAAGTTTGGGCCTGATGGGCATCTAAAATTATATCAGTGGGCAGAAAAAGATTGGATGGAGGTTGCTGATCTCTTCGCCACATATGTTAGCAATTGTGGATACCCATTGGTATGTGGAAAGTACGGTTTCTGTTCAAACGGGCAATGTGATTGCCCTGAAACAGCCAATGGCCAAGCACACTTTTTCAGCCAAATAAATTTCAGGCAGCCCAATCTTGGATGTTCACTGGTTACTCCAATTTCCTGTGATCATTCCCAAGATCATAGTCTTCTGGAGCTAAATAATATACAGTACTTTGCACTTGAATTTGATTCAAATAGAGAGGAAACAATAGTGGAAGACTGCAGAAATATGTGTTTAAGTAATTGTTCTTGCAGAGAAGCTCTTTTTGCTATAGATGTACCTTCAACAAGGAATGGCCGCTGCTTACTGCTGAATGAAGTCTTTTCCATCGCTGACAATGAGGATTATATGGGAACAGATAACATCACTCTGTTTGTTAAGGTTCAAAATCCTTATGTCAAACCATCAAGGCGTAAAACAGTTATATTGGCATCTAGCCTTGGAGCTTTCTTTGGTGCAGTTTTTGTAATCAGCTCTTGTCTCGTTCTTTATCGAATTAGATCAAAGTAATCTGATGAAATTGAGGAGGATTTTCTTGACCAGGTACCAGGAATGCCAACAAGATACTCTTATGAGAACTTGAAAGCAGCAACAGAAGATTTCAGTCAAAAACTTGGCAAAGGAGGGTTTGGTTCTGTTTATGAAGGTGTGCTAAGTGATGGTACAAAAATAGCAGTCAAGTGTCTGGACGGTTTAGGTAAATTCAAGGACTCATTTTTAGTGGAAGTAAAGACAATAGGCAGCATTCACCATGTTAATTTGGTAAAACTTATTGGTTTTTGTTTTGAGAAGTCCCACAGGCTTTTAGTTTATGAATATATGGCTAATGGATCTCTAGAAAAATGGATTTTTGGTGAAATGCCAGACTATTCTCTTCCATGGCAGACAAGGAGGAAAATCATCCTGGACGTTGCTAAGGGATTAGCCTATCTACATGAAGATTGCAGCCAGAAAATAATTCATCTTGATATCAAGCCCCAAAACATCCTATTAGACGAAAATTTCAATGCAAAAGTTTCTGATTTTGGATTGTCAAAGCTAATTGAAAAAGATCAAAGCAGAGTTGTTACAACGATGAGAGGAACACCAGGATATTTGGCTCCTGAATGGTTGAATTCAGTGATCACCGAAAAAGTGGATGTTTACAGCTTTGGCAATGGCATTGTAATGTTGGAAATTGTTTGTGGGCGAAAGAATTTGGATTGGTCAAAGAATGAGGAAGATAGGCATTTGCTTAATGTATTCAAGAGAAAGGCAGAAGAAGAAAAACTTCAGGACATGATTGACCAGAAAAACGAAGATATGCTGATCCACGTTGAGGAAGCCGTGGAGATGTTGGGAATTGCTGCGTGGTGTCTGCAGAGCAATTTCACTAAAAGGCCTTCAATGTCCCTAGTGGTTAAGGTGCTGGAGGGTTTAGTAGCTGCTGAGACCAATCTGGATTATGACTTTACCAATTTTGCTAGGATGGGGGAAGTTGGTAATCAAAGGAAAGAAGCTGTTGACGTTGCCAGTCTGCTATTACCTTCAGATTTATCTGGACCGAGGTAGATGAATGACTTTAATCTTTAGGCTCAAGTATCAACAGATTACAGCCAATTTAACGATTCAACTTTGTTTGACGAGCTGCAAGTTTTTTAGTTCCTACTATAAAATAAAAAGATATATATGTTTTATCTACGTGGCAAAAACCATTTTAATGTGGAGTACTTATTGATGGATCTAGTGTGCTTACTTTTATCCTTAAAGTTGTAAGCAAGTGTCTGCATCTAAGGCTTTGGTGGATATTTTGATGCCTATGCTTCTCTGTTTAGTCTGTGACATTAATTTTCAAGCTGATCTGAGAATGAATAAGGCATTGTGAAAAGACATAAGCATTACAATTTCAATAAGCATATATACGCGTAACAAAGACAGCTAGAATACTGTTGAAGATTGACGTAGCCAAAAAAAAAAAAAAAAAACACGCGTAACAAAGATAGCAATAATCCGTAGAACAGACTCTAGCTCAAACATTGCCATTTTTTAAGCATAACAAAATGGATTTTTTCAGCATATGATTCACGGGATCCACACGTACCGCCAAAATGTATGGAAAAGAAACATATTCTTCGGGTGGATGCAAAATATTTTTCTTAAAAAATGATTATCCTAGAAGAATATCTTATATGCAAAAAGTCATTTTCTTTTCTATTTTCGGTATTTGGATGACAATGTAAAAATTATTTAATATAGAATTTTTTGATAGTTTTATTTTAATATTGTTCATACGAGTTAAAAAAGACTAATAAAAATTATAACAAATGCTTTATAAGTAATTCGAATTCACTAAAATTATTTTGTTTGCAATCAATATATAAGGCAATATAATAGTAAATTATATGGAAAATTTGAGTTGATAAGAGTTAAAGACAAAAATTAATTTGGTTATTGAATCTAAAAAAGTTGGTATTTAAGATATAAATGAATTAATCAAATTGTCCAGAGATTTGTTTTGTTCACATAACGATATTAGTCGGTAATGTACCATTTGATTAACGCAACTAAAATGATGAAGAATTTTATAATATATTCGTAAAAGTATGAAGAAACATCAGAACACTTCAAAATTCCAAACTACTAGAAAAAATTTTTGTTTCTTGATCCTCGTTGACTTGAAAAGGAAGATTTTTTTCATCTTTGGAGGAGCTTGTGAGTATGCCACTAAATTTTTTTACCTTCTCAACAATAGTATTAAGGAAGTGGAAATTATGGGGAGGAGCGAGGGAAAGAGTAAATATTCTTTTTTTTTTTTTTAAATGCAATGAGATCTTTTTTCAAAAGAGTGAGACTTCTAGAGCTATTTCACATAGGCAATTACTGAGTAGACACAGTTTTGTAACTAATTTAAAAAGCACTTTGCATCCGTTTTAACAGTCAGTATTTGACCCTTAGGATGGAAAATTGGGAATTATGATATTTAGCTCAAGCGAGACTGCAACATAATAAAGGCGTGGTTTTGCATACTCTTGGAATCGATCTTGAAGCGGAGTGGACAAAGCGAAGGTGTAGAAAAGAAGCACATTAGATTTCACGCCTTGCTTCATAAGCTCCTCACGGCGTGCTTGGAGCAGGTTATTTTATGCTGCGTGGGTGTCAAAAGTGATCAAATGAAAAGGCAGAAAATGCAATTTCCAAGATTGGAGAAATCATTATCCAGTTGTTGATTAACTTGGCAAAAATTATACCAATAGTTCGTGGTATGAAATTTAGATTATTCCGGGTTTTATTAACATAATTATTATTATGCTATTTCACCTTACGCACATTATTGTGAACCTCAACACAAAATTATTTGTACAATAGAATTTTCTTAAAATACTAATTATTTATTGACTCCAACGAACAACATGAAGGATTTCTAAGAAGATTCAATTTTAAGTTGCAAAAAGTCGGAAGAATTTATTGTGTAAGCACGAAAAAAAATTCCAAAAAGTCGATTACCAATCACTTTTGCCGGCCATTTTAAGCCGTTCAAGTCGAAGGTCATAAATAATAAATTCTCAATATTCGTTGGCTCTATTGTTGGAAGGTCAAAGTGAAACACCTAAAAAACTAAGAGGTCTACTTTTTGGAAATTTGTTCTCTGAATCAGATGAAACATTGTTAGCAATATCTTTGCTGCCAGAAAGGGCTGACACAATAAGTGCAAAGAAGGTTCTGATTTTGATAGATAGCCACGTACTCAATTGCTTCATGCATCCTTTGCAGAGAGTCCAGAAACGTATATAATAAAAGAGTAGTTAGATATCTGTATCTATATCTATACTATATTAAAAATGCGGATTTTGCCGATAGTTTTCTTACCAAAAAAAATATAATAATTTAGCTATGTTTCTAATTTTAAATACTTAATCTATGGTTCATAGGGCTAAGGCTATTATATCAATTTTGATGTTTTACTTTGGGAATAAAATTTCATTAAAATTATTTTTTATGCAGAATAGAGACTCCAATTTGGAAAGAATATAAGGAATTAGTCATGTTCTAATTTTGAATAACTATTCTATTGTTTATGAAAGCAAATATAATGATCTAGTTATGTTTATAACTTGAATACTTATTCTATAGTTCATAGGGCCGTGGGTGTAATATCATCTTTGATGATATATTTAAGCAATTAAATTTTATTTTATTAAAGTTAATTTCCATATAAAATAGAGACTCCAATTCAAAAAAAAAAAAAAAGTTAATGACTTAGTTATGTTTCTAATTTGATAATCTACTATTATTTTAATTTTAGAATGTTCCGAGTGCAGGTTTTGAGTGCATGAATCTAAGAATGTTTCTAATTTAAGAATGTTTTGAGTGCATGAATTTATGACTAAATTATTTCGAGACTGATTGTATTGCTTGAGCCCAACACCTGTCGACTGAATATTGGGTCAATATGGAAGTCTCAACTCATGAGGCCCAAATGTAGACCAACATACAAGTTGTCCAAAGCTGCAGCCCATCAAATTGGGGAACATGCAATTTAACAGATTTTATCTCCAAAGCCCCCAAACTGCCAATTGAATACGTTAACCAGCTCATACAAAATAAGTGCTGGAATGTCTCTCTGTTAACAATGCTTTTTGTGAAGGAGGAAGCTGAGATGATCCAAAGAATTCCTATAAGCATTACTGGTAGAAAAGACAGGTTTTTTTGGAGGGAAACTGAAAGCGGAATTTACTCAGTTAAATCTGGGTATGAGCTGATTAGAAAGGAGAGGGTGCATAATCGATGGAAGAATGGAAAGTACTGGAACTAGCTATGCTGCTAATGAGAGAAATGTTTGGGAATATACATGGAAGTTAAAGGTGAAACATAAACTTAAACACTTTCCTTTGGAAATGTTTAAGTAGAATACTTCCAGTCAATGAAGTAGTAAAGCATCGAACAGGGATAGGGGATCAGATTTGCAATTGCTGTGGAGAAGAAGTGGAGTCGATAGAGCATGCATTGTTGAAGTGTGAGCATGCACTGCAAATCTGGAAGCACTCCCCAATTCAATGGGACTGGCTAAAGAATGTAACGCATGATTTTTGGAGATGGTGGCAGATGGTTTTAGAAGCAAGAGCTAGAGACCAAGGTATGCACCATATAGAGCTGACTGTAAACATCCTATGGCAGATATGGAAAAGTAGGAATGGGAGGATGTTCAACAAAGAACTGAAGGAAGCCCATGAAGTAATGAACAAAGCCATGGCTGAATGGAATGAGTTTGAGGTCAGCTAATCAAGTGACAACAGGAGAGAGCAGGGAAGAAACAGAAGAAGGTGAACAAGTCAATATAACAGAGGAGAATGGAGAAAATACGATCAGGCTATGGTACGATGTTGGTATCTGTAGGAGACAAAATACTGTCAGTTATAGTATTGTGGCAAAAAATCAGCTGAATGAGATTAAAATGATTTGGGCTGCAAATGAAAGAAGAGCAGCATGTCAACCAATGGAAGAAGCCAATACTATAAAACTGGCAATGGTGCTAGCAAGAAAGAAAGGATGGAGTGATCTGAAGATACAAGGTACAAATAGAAGCCTGATAGAAAAGTTGCAGAAAAGAAACTCAAATGATGCTAAGTGTGCGACAATCATTGAGAACATAATGGACCTAACCTCCCTGTTTAGATCATGCTCTTTCCATGTTGTAAATCCAAATTCTAATGTAATAGCTAGAAATGTGGCAAAATTTGCCAAAAAACTGAAAAACAAGATAGTCTGGGAAAACAACTTTTCCAGCGTGGATACGTGATGTTCCACACGATCATCAGGGGTAGTTATCCCTACTTTGTAAAGTAAAGTTTGTACTTTTGTTTATCTATCAATATATAAACAAATACAATGTTGACTGATTGAAAAAAAAAATTTTAACAGAACTTCGATAGAAAGTTCCAAACCTGATCATTTAAGAGCGTTTGAAATTTAAGGTACTCAAATAAGACAGCTACTTTTGCAAAAAGTTTAAAGGAAAATGTGTTGTGGAAACATATCAATACTGGGCAGAACATATATGTGGGTCCAAGAGACCTCGCATGCAAATCTGGGATGGTCATCCCAAGACTTTTGTATATGACTGATTATACATATCAATACATGTTGACTTTTTGCCAAAAAATAATAATAATAATAATAAAATAAAATCTTCTCTCAAGCTTAGATCAGAAGAGGGCCTTTAACGCAGCCAATCCCATTGATGCTGATGGAGTGTGATCTTTCCATTTTGATCTTGAAAGTCATTTGATAGCCTTTTTTTTTTTTTTAAATTTCTATTCTATTACAAGGAAAGTTTTAGAGGAAGGGAATAACTTGAACCGGGACCTCTTGCTTATTTGATACCTTTAATAAGTGTAAGGACTAACTTTTGGAGTGTGATCTTGTGACCTCAGTTATAACTCGTGATGCATGAACAATTTGTATCTCAACCCTCAAATTCTAAGATTTGCTTTTCAGGTATTGTTCGATTAAAATATTTCTTCGGAGAATCCATGCCTAGCAGTTTTCTTTTAATTAAAAAATTCAGAATAGACAAAACCATTAACCCTTCAGGAAAAAGGCCACGTTGCATAAAAAAAATGGAAAAAAAATAATGGTATATTAATATAAAAGGGCTTCAAAGTATGATTGCCTTCAAATCTCTCTCTCTCTCTCTCTCTCTCTCTCTCTCTCTCTCTCTCTCTCTCTCTCTCTCTCTCTCTCTCTCCTTCTCCTTGTACTTTAATTTTCTTGGAGAATAGAATGGATTTTTTTTTTTTGTGGCAGAAAAGAAGGGAGTTAAGGGGGTTTTGGAAGTTTCAATTGTTTAAACACTAGTAGGTTTTGTGATGTTTTACACCTTTATTGCAACATTTTACATGGTTTGGTACAATTCGATTAACAATTTTACTACCCCGACTGGTGCTTTCCCCCTTCAAGAACCTTCAAGGAGCATAGTGTAGAAAAAAATAGATGACGTTAATTTTATTCATATGTTTTAAGATCACAGAACAGGAAGCAAATGCAACTAACCTTTAGGTAACACGGTGGAAAAATATAGAGTTTGATCATTATGAAGGGCATGCCTGGATGATGACAATTTTAGGTGAATGCAGTAATATTCAAAAATTGAAGAATGGAATTTATTCTGGTGCCTGCAGATTTTTATCTCAGGTCAAGTAAATCAAATTTGAATGGTTGGTGAAGAAACGCGGTGGTCCTTCAAAATGGTTGTGAAGAAGTTAGTGGCCAATCCAGCATAAAAATGTCCAACGTAATGATCATAAAGCGCTGTACCATGCACCATCCAAGTTCAAGAATTCATAAATTGCTTATTACATGGTGCTGCAGGTGATTAAACTTTGAAGTAACCCAACTGCATTACTATTTGTTGTTCAATGGTTGATTGACATGGCAATCACAATTCAGTTATTATTACTGCGTAGTTTTATTGACATGTATACATAACTATTTGAGCTAATGTATTAGGAACCTTCTCTGTCAAAACTTGTATGTTAATATGACAACTATCTGAGATTATTTTTTTCTTGATAAAACTTGCTATTCGTTCTTTTATTTTTTTTTCCCTTCACATTATCTGTCCTATTTCTTTAATTTATTGTACCTTGATTTTTTCTATGTAGAGTCCAGAATAGTCAAACATGCAAAGGTTATTCTTCAAGTAAATTTTCAATCCATTACCATGAATTATATTCTGTAAAGTCCATAATTTTTAAACATGTAAAAAATATTCTCCAAATAAATTTATGTATTTATATGACTGTATTTTGATTATTGAATGATATCAAATTGAACTATATCAAAATTGAGTCAAAGTACCGAAACATTTCAAGCTTGGTTGGAAGAGTGTATATGAACAAAAATCAGTCAACTTGAGTAAACGAATGCACACATTAACAAGTCAACCCAAGTCAATCCAAATAATAAACAATAAAGAAGTACCTAAATTGAGAAAAGAGATTGGCTGTGTAATCTTTCTTAATATCAAGTTCAGAAGTTAGAACCAACTCTCAAAATCAAGCCATGGTTGTTGAGCAGAGACTATATTATGTCACTTTTCTTGCAAGCTTGGTGCTGTATTCTTTGCCATATTTAGGTGCCCTTTTAACTCCATTGCAAAATGATTATAGCTCCATTGCAAACCTTTCCACTACATGGATCAACGATCCTTCGCGTTTGTCAATAGCTCTGACTTAAACACATTCACACCCATCCTAGCGAGTGGAGGTGATGGAACAGGATTTGCTGGTGGCTTTTGTTGTAAAGGTTATGCTAGTAAGCCAAGTGACTGCATATTTGGAGTCCTAGTTAATGTATTTCCTCCGTATTTCAAGCTGTATGACCAGCAATTGGTCTGGTCTGCTAACAGGAATAATCCTGTCCAGACTAATGCGACATTGAAACTTAGGAAAGATGGAGATCTGGTCTTGGCAAACGCCGATGGCACCTTGGTGTGAGCAACACTGCAGGAAAGTCTGTGTCAGGCTTGAAGTTGACAGATATGGGAAACCTTGTGCTCTTTGGCAGAGACAAAAAGACCATTTGGCAATCTATCGATCATCCAACTGATTCGTTACTCCTGGGGCAGGGGTTGTCTTAATGGCCGCAGCGGAAACTGAAAGCTAGTGTTTCAGCAACAAATTGGAGTGAAGGACTGTTTTCTCTTTCTATTGGCGATGATGGTATGTCAGCTTATATCGAGTCCAATCCACCTCAAAAATATTATAGGTCTAGCTTCCAAGAATATCCTGCTAAATTCAGTAATGGGAGCTTCGGTGGCTTTTACATTCCTCCAACATCAGAAGCTCAATTCGTGAGACTTGGGCATGACGGGCTTTTAGAATCATATCAGCCGGCAGAATTAAAATGGACGACGGTTGTGAAATGCAAAAAAAGTTGTGAAATTTAATTTGTAAATGGAAAATCTCCTAAAAGTTTAATGTGACTATCATTTTTACTAGCTGTTGAGGTCTTTCAAGCCAAGGTCAACAAGTCAATAAAAATAATAGAAGAACCTACCCAAAAAAAATGAAGAAAATTATTGCCTACTATAACTTATCTCTGTTTGTATTTTAAGCAACTTACAAACAACCCTTATCCGGAGTAAGGTAGACCATAAACTTTATTTTTTCTCAACATTATTACAGCTGATGATATATATTGTAATGTAAGTGGTCTAAATTTATATGCATGGGAGAGTTCACAAAAACTTTTCTTCAAAGAAACATAACAGTTATAAAAAAAGTTTTAGGATGCAAACGATGCTAAGTATAGTACAACGTTAACAAGAAAATAAAAACTATGATCTCCAAAGATCCACTAAATTTTCTCTTTTACTTAAGTTTATGGACATAAAAGAATTAATCAAATTGTCCACAGATTTGTTTTGTTCACATAACGATATTAGTAGCTAAACTAGCATTTGATTAACGCAAGTAAAATGATGAAGAAGTTTATAATGCATTCGTAACAATGTCAAGAAACATCATAAATCTTTAAAATTCCAAACTATTTGAAAACATTTTTGTATCTTGATCCTCCTTGACATGAGAAGAAAAGTTTTTTCGTGTTTGGAGGAACTTGTGAGTATGCCACTAAATTTTTTTACCTTCTCAACAGTAGTATAATCAGTAAGGGAGTGGAAATTATGACAAGGGAAAGTGTAAATATTCTTTTTTTCTTTTTTTTAAATACAATGAGATTTTTTTTTCCAGAAGGGTCAGACTTCTAGAGCTATTTCATTCAGGCAATTATTGATAAGACAAAGTTTTGTAACAAATTAAGATGCACTCTGCATCCGTTTAAACAGTCAGCATTTGACCCAGAGGAAGGAAAATTGGGAATCCATTCTTTAGCTCAAGCAAGATTGCAACACAATAAAGGCGTGGTTTTTCATACTCTTGGAATCCATTCTGAAGGGGAGTGGACAAAGAAAAGGCGTAGAAATGAAGCACATTAGGTTTCACGTCTTTGCTGTTTAAACGCAAAGGCAGAAAATACAATTCCAAGACTGGAAAATTGTTATATGCCGCTTGAGCTTTTTAATGTAATTGAACTCTATTCGGGTCACTATCCAATTGTTGATTGACTTGGCAAAAATTATATCAATTGTTCGTGTATAAAATTTATTAACATAATCACTATTATGCTATTTCACCTTATGCACATTATTGTGAACCTCAACACAAAATTATTTGTACAATAGAATTTTCTCAAAATACATATTGTTTATTGACTCCAACGAACAACATGAAGGATTTCTAAGAAGCTTCCATGTTAAGTTGGAAAAAGTCCGAAGAATTTATTGTGTAAGCGCAAAAAGAATTTCAAAAAGTTGACTACCAATAACTATTGCTGGCCATTTTAATTCCTTCAAGTCAAAGGTCATAAATAATAAATTCTCAATATTTGTTGGCTCTATTGTTGTATAGTCAAAGTAAACACCAGCAAATTTTCAAGATGAACCGCGTGAAACATTCATCCTTTTGTTCAAACCAACACCTAAAAAACGTAGAGGTCTACTTTTTGGGATTGGGGGAAAATTTTTCTCTGAATCAAATGAAGCATTGTTAGCAATAAAACAGTAGTTAGATATTTGTATCTACATCTATACTATATTAAAAATGCGGATTATGTCGAATGAATTAGATTTTTTACTGATAATGTCCTTACGAAAAAATATAATAATTTAATCATGTTTCTAATTTTAAATACTTATTCTATAGTCCATAGGCTCAGGCTATAATATCAATTTTGATGTTTTACGTTAGGAATAAAATTTTATTCAAATTATTTTCATGTAGAATAGAGACTCCAAGATGGAAATATATAATGCCTTATTTATGGTACTGATTTTAAATGCTTATTCTTTGTTTATGTATAAAATTTTATTAAACTTAATTTCCAAGCAGAATAGAGACTTCAATTTGGAAATAATATAATGAATTAGTCATGTTCTAATTTTGAATACCTATTCTATTGCTTATGGAAAAATATAATGACTTAGTTATGTTTCTAATTTGAATACTTATTCTATAGTTCACAGGGCCATGGGTGTAATATCAATTTTGATGTTTTATTTAAGCAATAAAATTTTATTTTATTAAAGTTAATTTCCATATAAAATAGAGACTCCAATTCAAAAAAATAAATTTAATGACTTAGTTATGTTTCTAATTTGATAATCTACTATTATTTTAATTTTGTTAATATTAAGCTCTGTTTTATATATATATGCATGCATAAGAATGTTTTGAGTGCGTGATTTTATGGATATATTATTGTTTGAAGACTGATTGTTTAACTCAAGCCCAACAGATGTCAAATAAATATTGGGTCCATAAGGAACTCTCAACTCATGAGGCCCAAATATAGACCAACGTACAGAACAATCCTGACAATTTAAGAGCTTTGAGATTTAAGGGACTCAATAAAATCTTCTCTCAAGCTTAAATCATCAGAAGAGGGTCTTTAACGCAGCCAATCCCAAATAACGGTATATTAATATAAAAGGGCTTCAAAAGTTTGATTGCCTTCAAATCTTTTTTTTTCTCCCTTGTACTTTAATTTTCTTGGAGAATAGAACGGTTTTTTTTTTTTTTGGGTGGCAGAAGGGAAGGGTGTTAAGGGGTTTTTGAAGTTCCAATTGTTTAAATACTGGTAGATTTTGCAAATGTTTTACACCTTTGTTTGCAATGTTTTACATAGTTCGGTACAATTCGATTAACGATTTTACTACCCCCGATTGGTGCTTTTCCCCACAAGGAGAATAGTGTAGAAAATAATAGATGAAATTAATTTTATTCATATGTTTTAAGATCACAGAACAGGAAGAAAATGCAAGTAATCTTTAGGTAACACAATGGAAAAATATAGAGTTTGATCATTATGAAGGGTATGCCTGGATGATGACAATTTTAGGTAAATGTAGTAATACTTCAAAATTGTAGAATATAATTTATTCTGGTGCCTGCATATTTAATCTCAGGTCGAGTAAATCAAATTTTAATGGTTGGTGAAGAAACGCGGTGGTACCTCAAAAAGGTTGTAAAGAAGTTATAGGCCAATCAAGCATAAAAATGTCCAAAGTGATGATCATAACGTACCCTATCATGTACCATCCCAGTTCAAGACCTCATAGATTGCTTATTACATGGTGCTGGAAGTGTTTAAATTTTAAAGTAACCAAACTGCATTACTATTTGTTATTCAATTGTTGATTGACATGGCAATCACAATTCAGTTATTTTTGAATAACATGTATTACTGTGTGGTTTTATTGGCATGTATACAAAACTGTGTGAGCTAATGTATTAGGAACCTCCTCTATCAAAAATTGTACATTAACATGACAACTATATGAGATATATTTTTTTGAAACAAAGGTTTACTATGCCCTCTTAGAGAACTCCGAGCTCTATATTTTCCACAAGAGATGTCGAGTTTGTAAGGAAGCCATAATTTCCAATCGTAAAAATCCTGGTAATTTAATCCATAGATGGAAAATCTCCTAAAGTGTGTCGTGTCAAACACGTTTGCAACAATTGAGGTCTTTCGAGTCAAGGTCATGAAACATGTGTGCCCTTACCATAAGCTATTTTAGAGTATAAAGCACAAGTAAACACTAGAGTCAAGCTTATCTATCAAATTTTAGGAAATTGTAGGGAGGAGCAAGGGAATGAGTGAAGATTCTTTTCTGTTTCTTTTTTTATTTTTTAATTATACAATGAGAGTTCTTTTTTTTTTTTTTTAAATCTGCATCCGTTTTACAAGTGAATATTTGGTCCTAAGGATAGAAAATTGGGAATTATGATCTTTAGCTCAACCAAGACTGCAACGGAATAAAGGTGTGGTTTTCGTACTCTGGGAATCGATCCAAAAGTGGAGAGGACAAAGAAAGGCGTAGAGATGAAGCACATTGGATTTCACGCCTTGCTGCATAAGCTTCTCAAGGCGTGCAACGCCTTTCCAGGATGGGTGTTTAAAATGATTGAATGAAAAAGCAGAAAATACAATTCCAAGGTTGTAAAAATTATCATATGCTGCTTGATCAGCTTTTTAATGTAATTGAACTCCGCTGGTATCATTACCCAATTGTTGATTGACTTTGCAAAAACCTTATAACCAATTGTTCGTGACTAAATTTTGGATTATTCTTGATAATTATTACGGTGTAAATGTAAGGTGGCAATTCTTGGTGAATGATATTAGGTTGGCACTGAAAAAACTAGCACTGAAGATTTGAACTGTTTCACCTCACGCACTTTATTATGAACCTTAGCATAAAATTACTGGTACATTTCTAAGAAGCTTCAATGTTTTTGTTGGAAAAAGTCTGAAGAATTTACTGTATAAGTGCAAAATTCAAAAAAGGTTGACAACGAATTTATTGTATAAGCACAAAAATTCAAAAAAGTTGACAAGCACTTACTTTTGCCGGCCATTTCACTACTGACCTTGAGTGTAACATAATATAACAATTGTTTGACCTTTAACAAAAGAAGCCAAATAAGTATCGGTGAATGCTGACTTGAGGTAAAAGATGAGTGTTCTTGTCTCATATCGGTGAGCGTTAAAGTAGTGCCCTTAGATTTAAGTTTCATAGGTGCACCATTCAGTTACCAATTAGCTGGATGTGTGTTGCTTGTAGGTCTCAATTTAGATTTAGTTCACTAATGACCTTGAGTATAACATAATCTAACAACTGTTTCACCTTTGATATAAAAAAAAAAACTCGCTTTTGCCGTCCATTTCAGTCCTTCAAGTAGAAGATCATAAATGAATAAATTCTGACCATGCTTCGGTCAATCTAACAACTGTTTGACCTTTGACCAAAACAAAAAAACTCGCTTTTGCCGGCCATTTCAGTCCTTCAAGTCGAAGACCATAAATGAATAAATTCTGACCATGCTTCGGTCTCACCAGCAAAGTCACGCTTGCCCGGTCGTAGGGTCGGAAAATGAATACCGTAAGAAAACGGTAAGGAAAATACATGATACCTCTTTCGGCATAATTTGAAAGTAACTAGAGAAATAATTTAGGCGCATACAAGAAAAGGATTTGACAATCCGCAATTCACTAGCATTAATTGTCTTAGCTAAAAACTAAACCATATCAAATACGAAGGAAATAGTTTATCTATTTATACCAGTATAGGAAAACATACGTTGTACGTGGAACGTCTCTTTAAAAATGATTATTAAGAAATTAGTTTTTTCAAGTTTAGTTAGAAGAATATATGATCAAAACATTTAAAACATTTTAAATGATTGATATTTTAAATAATAGTTTAGTTTAGTTGGAGCGCTTGTTCTTTTGCAAAATGATTGCCGATATTTAACCGTATACGAGAGTCTAAAGTGCATGAACCGGGAGTCTAAAGTGCATGAACCTACCTGAATGCATAAATGTTCTTTTTATTTTCAATATCGGTCACAGAAATTCATCTTGTTTTTTCTCATGTACGTTTTCTCAATCAATTCTCCTTAATTCTAGTATTGCTTTATAGCTCAAAGCCTAAATAAAATGGTCGATGTATAAAAAATTTTTTCAAGAAATATTCTTTTATTTTCTTGTGAAGTTTTCAAAAAAATTTCCTAGAGAAAATATATTTAATCTATTTTACTATAAATATTTTTGATTGCATAAAAAGTAAAAGATTACTCAATTACATAATATTTTCTAGGAGCTAAAACATTTAGTCTGTCCTCTTTCCGTAAATCCTTTGAAATCACTTTTGCAGTTCAAATATAAAATGTTCTTCTATTGCATTATGTCGTTTATTTTCAAATTGATATTTAATTGAAAGCTCGTCCCTAATTTGACTTTGAGTATATCTAAAGTTTAAAAATTTTCCAAGATTTAACAACAAAATATAAAGCAAGCTGAGTTTCGATAACAAAAGGTGTAATGAAAATATCTCTACCCAATGTGGGATTCGTTAGCTATGTTTATATAGGATTTGAATAACAAGAACAGACAAAACAGCATTTAGAATGTTAAATCTCGTCTAAATAAGTTTCATTGTGTACTTAAGAAATCCTCAATCTTCATCTGAATATTATTGATAGTGGGAATCTGAGTACGTTTAGACACAAAAAAAAGAGTGTATTCAATACTTCATCTAAGCACTTTGCTTACTGAAACGCATACGTAGAATAGATTTTTATTTGCTTTTCTCTGCTGGGTTAAAAAGATTTAGAGTTTGTTGTTCTAACAATAAAAGTATTAATCATTATTCAGTAAAATATATCATAACATATATATTTTTATATTTGTAATTAACTCCAACTTCTTTAGTTTTAAGTCTAAATTAGCTAACTATAAGACATTTTTCTCAAGAGAAATTATCGTTTCTTGTTTAGTAATTCCAAAATGCCATCTTTAAAGTATCTCATTTTACTAAAGCATATCTATGGGGGCATTTTTCAATGAAATATAATTCTTATATGAATCCTCAATATATTTCATTAAAAATTAGTAGAATTCCCTTTTATAATGATAGCATAAGCAATCACTGTTAGGTCTATCATGTAGTAATAGAAGCGGACCTTGATGCAGGTTGATTGACACATATCAAACCACAAAATATTTTGTTAGTATCTAACATGATACAAATATGAAAAACGTCTCAATATAGGGTCTGTTTGTTTCAACTGAAATTATTTTCCAGAAAATAGTTTCCTTATTTTCCGGTGTTTGGTTGAATTAAGCCAACGAATATATTTTCTCAAGTAAAATCTTTTACCCAATCTAATGTAAAATGACTTCCTTAAAATGTCTACTGAAGTTGTTTTCCAATTAACGCGTGTCCCATTATTCCCCCGGTCTCCCCAATTCTTCCTCTGGCATCCAGGCAAATCAAAATCTACACCTGTTTTGCATATGTCACAATAGATTACTGCGATCCATGAAATTATAGCGAACAACGAAGATTGGCTCGCGGAGATAGAATGAGATCATTAGCCGGCTGAGAGAAGTGGAGAAGGAAGGAAAGAGTGGAGATGGTGGTAATGGTGACGCGATCCAATTAATGTTTCAGGGGAGGAAGGGTTCGGTGGTAAATAGGCCAAACTGAAAGATTTTCTCATGGCTATCACATAAGAAATTTATTTTCAAAAGAATTAATCAAACACCAGAAAATATAAGGAAAACAATTATTTTCCTTGAAAATAATTTTCAAAGAAAATATATTCTTGAGGAAAACATTTTCAATCAAACCAAACGGACCCATAATTTTCAAAGTTTTTTTTTTTTTTTTTTGTAAACAAAATATACTACTAATAAAGAAGGGAAAAGATTATTTTAACTTTGCTTCTGAATGACTTCCATGAAGTATTCAACTCCTCATAATTAAATCTTGGAAGATTTCTATTCAAATCAAAAGTCATGATATTAATAATTAGTCAAAAAATCTCAGATGAAATTAATTAACCTAACTTACATCGCTCTAATTTTTTTCCCAATCAAATCACCAACTCTTAAATATCAATATTTCTCTTTCAATCCAAATATCAGAAACAATCAAATTTAACCAGATAAGAGTGCCTAAAATTATTTTACCTTACCTCATCAAAATACTTCTCTTTCTCCCTTTTTCCAACCATCAACATTTGTTTTTTTTTTTTTTCGCTTCTTCTTCTTCTTAATTAGCCAAAATGTCTTACCATGTGTTTTGTCTATGTATCAATTTTTTAGCCAAAGGAGTCGGCTATTACCAAGAAAGTATTTTGTTCACTTCCATTTAACAATTTAATGTTGGTTATTCAATATCTTGTAAATATGAAGCTTAATAGTGACGTTGGTAATTAGAAGGATAAATTTGTGCACAGTATTTAAATTAGTTAAAGAAGTAGCTTAAGCAAGTATAAACAATAAAAATGAAAAAAAAAAACAAACAAAAAATAAAATAAATACTACCTCAACATGGCCTTTTACGTTCAGATTAATTAATTGTAAAATGATGCCATGATAGATAGCAAAATAATAAAACAATCTCAAGTTGTACATCTAAGAATAAGAGAACAATATAATTATGCTTTCGACATTTTAGAAACTTTTGCATAAAATCAATACAAAATGGTTCCACTAGTAACTACAAAATGTGGCTAACATACAAAAAAAAAAAAAAAAAAAAATTAAAAATAGCTAAAAAAATGGAAAACAATAACTAAACCTTCTAGTTTTTGAGTCAAACTTCACTATAAAGAATGATGACATAATAAATAGTCTAGGAATTCAAAATTGGATCAAATTAATTTTACCTACATCGCTAATCAACCTACCACAATCATAATAATGTGTAATAAGAGATTAGAGACCGCCATCATCTTTTATAGTTGTGAGTTGAATATATTACGATAAAGCTATAATCTTCATTTTTAACATTAAATTTGTACTTTCTATAACATATATTAGTAAGCAGCAGCAGCACTTTAAAAGGAAACATCTATACCTTATTTCCGGAGCAAGTTTTTGCAAACAAAATTAAATAAAGTCTTCTACATTTTTCAAACCACTAGAAAAGATCTATCTATCATAAATTTAATTTATTTGTTACAGCTGATTGAACTCAATTCTTCCTATACTACAGAATTTTAGATTTTGAAATTTTTAGCTCAAGTATAGGGATACTATTCACCGGCCTTTAGTTCGATCGGGCCGTGGGCAACCGGGGAAGATGCGTATACATCTATGGACCACACTTGAGAAATTCAGCTATCATGTATTGAACTTGAACATTCTAATTTAAACAGTTTAGAAAGGCTGAAGTGTATGAAATTACCTTAACCGATTATAACTCTTCTTGTCCATTTTTCAATATCGATTGCAAAAAAATTCTTCATTTTTTTGGTAATTTTCTTTTTGGTTTTGCAATAATGTTTTGATTGCTAAAATAAACTTCAAAGTCTATATTACATAAATAGCCTCAACAAGTTTTTTTTTTTTTTTTAAAAAGGAATTAGCTTTGGGTTATGACAATGTCTTTACATCTTTTTGTAAGCACATTATCGGTGAAAAAAAATCTAACTCACTCGATACAACATGCCATTCGTTCTTTTACTTTTTTTTCCCTCAACATTATCTGTCCTATTTCTTTAATTTATTGTACCTTGAGTTTTTATCTGTAGAGTCCAAAATAGTCAAACATGTAAAGGTTATTCTCCAAGTAAATTTTCATTCCATTACCATGAATTTTATCCCATAAAGTCCATAATAGTTAAACATGTCAAAAAAATATTCTCCAAATGACTTTATATATTTGTATGATTGTATTTTGATTATTGAATGATATCAAATTGACCTATATCAAAATATTCTCCGCATTTCAGGCTTGGTAGTGTGTGTATAACAAAAAACAGTCAACTTGAGTAATCGAATACGCACATTAACAAGTCAAGCCCAAATCAACCCAAATAATAAACAATAAAATTGAGAAAAGAGATTGGCTATTTAATCTTTCTCGCTATCATCTTTATGCAAGTTCAGAAGTTAGAACTGCCTCTCAAAATCAAGCCATGGTTGTAAAGCAGAAACTATATTATGTCCCTTTTCTTGCATGCTTGGTGCTGTATTCTTTGCCATTTCTCGGTGCCCAAAAACAAAACTATAGTTCCATTGCAAACCTTTCCACTACATGGATCAATCATTATTCCCAGCCTGTCAATGGCACTGACGGCACATTCGGTGGCATCCTAACGAGTGGAAGTCATGGATCAAAATTTGTTTGTGGCTTTTATTGTAAAACTAGAGGTCATCGGTCAAGATACTGCGTATTTGGAGTCCTAATTTATCAATATTCATTTATTGTACCGGATGTCCTGCAGTTCCCGCAGTTGGTCTGGTCTGCTAACAGGAATAATCCTGTCCAAATTAATGCAACATTGAAACTCAGGCAAGATGGAGATCTGGTCTTGGCAAACTCTGATGGCACCTTGGTGTGGTCCAGCAACACAGGAGGAAAGTCTGTTTCCGGATTGCAGTTGACAGAAATGGGAAACCTAGTGCTCTTTGGCATAAATCACGAGACCATTTGGCAATCTTTTGATCATCCAACTGATTCGTTACTCCTGGGGCAGACGTGGGATCAAGGGCAGCAGCTTAGACTGACAGCCAGCGTTTCAGCAACAAATTGGAGTGAAGGTATGCTTACTCTTTTTGTCAGTTCTGAAAGCATATCAGCTTATGTCGAGTCCAATCCACGTCAAAGATACTATACGTCTAGCTTCGATGGCCCTCCTGTTGAATTCATAAACGGAAGATTCGGTAACTCCAGCATTCCTCCGGCATCAGTAGATCAATTCATGAAGTTTGGGCCTGATGGGCATCTAAAATTATATCAGTGGGCAGAAAAAGATTGGATGGAGGTTGATGATCTCTTGACCACATATGCTGGTAATTGTGTATACCCACTGGTATGTGGAAAGTACGGCATCTGTTCAAACGGGCAATGTGGTTGCCCTGAAACAACCGATGGCCAAGCACCCTTTTTCAGACAAATAAATTTCAGGCAACCCAATCTGGGATGTTCACTCGTTACTCCAATTTCCTGTGATCAATCCCAAGATCATAGTCTTCTGCAGCTAAAGAAAACATCCTACTTTGCATTTGATTCAAGCTTATATGAAGAGAAAATAATAGTGGAAGACTGCAAAAATATGTGTTTGAGAAATTGTTCGTGCAAAGCAGCTCTTTTTGTTATAGATGACTGGGGTCACCCTTCAAAAAGGAATGGCAGTTGCTTAATTCTGAATGAAGTCTTTTCCATCGCTGACAATGAGGATTATGCTGTATCATATTATAACACCACTCTGTTTCTTAAGGTGCAAAATTATTATGTGAAAAATCCTTATGTCAAACCATCAAGGCCTAAAACAGTTATATTGGCATCTAGCCTTGGAGCTTTCTTTGGTGTGGCTTTTGTAATCAGCACTTGTCTCCTTCTTTTTCGAAATAGATCAAAGGAATCTGATGAATTTGAGGAAGATTTTCTCGACCAGGTACCAGGAAAGCCAACAAGATACTCTTACGGGTATTTGAAAGCAGCAACAGAAAATTTCAGTCAAAAACTTGGCGAAGGAGGATTTGGTTCTGTTTATGAAGGTGCGCTAAGTGATGGTACAAAAATAGCAGTAAAGTGTCTTGATGGTTTAGGTAAATTCAAGGACTCATTTTTAGTGGAAGTAAAGACAATAGGTAGCATTCACCATGTTAATTTGGTTAAACTCATTGGTTTTTGTTTTGAGAAGTCCCACAGGCTTTTGATATATGAATATATGGCTAATGGATCTCTGGACAGATGGATTTTTGGTGGAGTGCAAAACCATTCTCTTCCATGGCAGACAAGGAGGAACATCATATTGGATATTGCTAAAGGATTAGCATATCTCCATGAAGACTGCAGCCAGAAAATAATTCATCTTGATATCAAGCCTCAAAACATCCTGTTAGATCAAAATTTCAATGCAAAAGTTTCTGATTTTGGGTTATCAAAGCTAATTGAAAAAGATCAAAGCAGAGTTGTTACAACAATGAGAGGAACCCTAGGATATTTGGCTCCTGAATGGCTGAGTTCAGTAATCACAGAAAAAGTGGATGTTTACAGCTTTGGCATTGTGACGTTGGAAATTGTTTGTGGGCGGAAGAATTTGGATTGGTCAAAGAATGAGGAAGATAGGCATTTGCTTAATGTATTCAAGAGAAAAGCGGAAGAAGAAAAACTTCAGGACATGGTTGACCAGACAAGCGAAGATATGCTGATCCACGTTGAGGAAGCCGTGGAGATGATGAAAATTGCTGCATGGTGTCTGCAGAGCAATTTCACTAAGAGGCCTTCAATGTCCTTGGTGGTTAAAGTACTGGAGGGTTTGGTAGCTGCTGAGACCAATCTGGATTATGACTTTACCAATTTTGCTAGGATGGGGGAAGTTGGTGATCAAAGGAAAGAAGCTGCTGATGTTGCCAGTCTGCTGTTACCTTCACATTTATCTGGACCGAGGTAGACGAATAACTTCAATGTTTAGTCTCAAGTATCAACAAATTACAGCCAATTTAACGATTGAACTTTGTTTGATAAGCTGCAAGTTTTTTAGTTCCAACTATCCACGTGGCAAAAACCATTTTAATGTGGAGTACTTACTGACAGATCTAGTACACATTTTACTTTTATCTTTGAAGTTGTAAGCATGTATCTGCATTTAAGGCTTTGGTGGATATTTTGATGCCTATGCTCCTATGTTTAGAATGTGATATTAATTTTCTAAATGATTTGAGAATGAATAAAGCATTGTGAAAAGATACAAGTACTGCCATTTCAATATTGTGAAAATACTTTTCAACTATTAGTCTGTTTTAATAAAAAGGGATGAATTATCCTTAATCTTGATGTTATTCTCACGTCTTACTCTGAAGGTGAAAATCTAAAAGCGCACCTTTTTCTCGAAAAAAATAAAAAAGCATATATACACGTAATAAGGACAGCAACAATCCTTATAAGATTTGAATTGACTCAAATATTGCCAATTCTTATTGTATTTTCAGCATCTGATTTGCTAGAACCAGTCGTACTATGACGTGTGGAAAAGCGACAAATTCTTGGGGCCTATTTGTTGGATGTAAAATATTCTCCTTGCAAATTATTTTTCTAGGAGAACATTTTACCTAAAAAGAGTTATTTTCTTTATTTGGATGATAATGTGAAAATTTTTTAAAATAGGAATTTTTTGATATTCTTTTACTTTTAATATTTTTAAATGTGAGTTAAAAAGACTAATAATAATGGTAATAAATTTTTTGCACATAATTGGAATTAACTAAAAATTATTTTATTTAAAATCAATCTATATGATAATATAATAGTAAAGCATGCGTAATTATAATTATATCACTATGGGACCAAAGATGGAAGAAAAAAAATGAGTTGATAAGAATTAAAGACAAAAATTAGTTTGGTTATTGAATCTAAAAAAGTAGGTATTTAAGATTTAATGTCACTTTCGAGCTTTTCAAAAAATGATCTACACTCATAAAATACATAATTTGTTTTCAAACAGGGGCGACAAATTGAAAACTATTTTATCTAAAAAAAATATTTTCTGGTGTTTGGCATTAGAAAATTCGAAAAAAAATTTACAGGAAAATATTCTCATCTCAACCAAACAGACTTTTGATCTAAAGAAAATTTCCGTATGCCATGCTACCAAAAGTGGCAAAAGAGTACTGACTAGTTTTCAATTTGTGCACCAGCTTCTAAAGCAAATTTCTGTACTTCATGTCATATTGACAATTAAAAGACTCTACTGCAAATCTTTCCAAATATCAATTGAAGGCTACTAATTGCATTAGTTGCAAAGGCAAGCGTAAATACGAACAAATAGAACACTATAATACTCTATTATCACTTAATAATCATGGCAATATCTGCAATGAACTTAATGAATCTTATGGGCTTCATTTTAACTTATAGACAATTCTTATGGGTGTTGTCCAATGTGTTGGGGTTCGATTCTATCTAATGTTTAATAGCAATACCGTTCTGCCATTATCCACTACTAGAAATATTTAGGTGGACTGATGGGGTTCGTGAACCCGTGAACCCAATGGTGGCGATTGCGCCATCAAGATTTAGGCCCTAAATATTTTCCATCCACCGCGGGGTGGATAATGAAAACACATGGTGGAAAATTGACTCGGCTAGAACGTTTAGAGGGGATATTTAGGCACATTATCACTTGAATGTCAGTGAAAGATTGATCTCTTAGTTCATATCAATATCTTCCATTTCCCTTCCTCCTATGAAAATTTGACAAAAAAAAAAAAAGTTCATATCGATATCTCCTATACCTATAGTGTATACAACTTATACAACACTTAACATCTTGTATGGTAAGATTTAATTTTACTCTCAAAGCTCAATTTCACGATATTATTACAATCTATATTACATGGATTCTTCGTTCACCCCTATTGTATTCGTGTTGTGTCACGTTGATACAGTATGGTGATATAGATATGTGTATGGATATGACATAAATTTTTACTTTTTTAACAACTGTACTCTTGTCGAACTTTTCATTTATACCCGTGTCTATATTCTTCCATACCCGGATCCATGTAACGTAGATTATGATACATATTTCTATGTGAAACATGGAGATGGATGTAAATGCATTATAGCTATATACTTGACGTCAAGAAAATTTAATTATTAACAGAAAAACTATCAACAGTGCTCAAATGCGAATGACACACTGAATCTGAGGTTGTAATATAATGATTCCATAAGGTGCATGAGCATAGGACGGGGAAAGTTCACAGGAGAAGCGTTGAAAAAGTCACTGCTATTGCCAATTTTGCTTTCAAATAGAAAAGTTTTGTCCAGTACATATTCTAGGTCCCCAGCCAAATGGGAAATAAGAAATTTGGCCCTTAGTTGCGGTTGAAAGAGTAAATATTCTTTTTTTTTTTTTTTTTTTGAAATTCAACTGGATTTTTTTCCGAAAGAGTGAGACTTCTAGGGCTATTTCATTTAGGCAATTATTGATAAGACAGAGTTTTGTAACTAATTAAGATGCACTCTGCATCCGTTTTAACAGTCAGTATTTGACCCTGAGGAAGGAAAATTGGGAATTATGATCTTTAGCTCAAGCAAGATTAAGGCGTGGTTTTTCATACTCTTGGAATCCATTCCGAAGGGGAGTGGACATTAGATTTGGCGCCTTGCTGCATAAGCTCTTCACGGCGTGCTTGGAGTACGTTAATACATGCGCCTCGGTATTTAAATGAAAAGGCAGAAAATGCAATTCCAAGGCTGGAAAATTGTTCTATGCCGCTTGAGCTTTTTAATATAATTGAACTCTGTTCGTGTCACTATCCAATTGTTAATTGACTTGGCAAAAATTATACCAATTGTTAGAAAATGCTGGCATGAATAAAAGTATTGGTATAAAATTTATTAACATAATTGCTATTATGCTTATTCACCTTGTGCACATTATTGTGAACCTCAACACAAAATTATTTGTACAATATAATTTTCTTAAAAGACATATTGTTTATTGACTCCAACGAACAACATGAAGGATTTCTAAGAAGCTACAATGTTAAGCAGTGTTTTAAAACCCGGACCGGACCGGCCGGTTCGACCGGTTGAACCGGGAACCGGCCAGGCCTCCGGTCCGGTTCTATGCATTTTACTGTGCATTCCAAGAACCGCTCAGAACCGGATTAGACCGGCGAACCGGATCGAACCGGTAAACCGTCGGACCGGCGATTTTTTGAATTTCCAAAAAAATGCACCTTTTCAGCTGGTGAGGAGGTCTCGAACTTGAGACCTCCCACCAAACCTTCCCGCGTAAGTGCCACCAAGCCAGCCGAGGTTTTGTTGCTTTTGTCTTCCAAATATTTTACTTATTCTTTCGTTTGTTTTTCTTTAATCACTTTAATAAAATTAATTATTACAGTTTTAGTTTCCTTTTTTCCATTATCAATCATGTTTGATAAAATTAACTCACTCTACTTTTTTAGTTTCCTTATTTTCATAAATCATATTTAATTAATTTAATTGATTCTTACTTTTTTTAGTTTCTTTGTTTTCTTTTTTAATCATGTCTAATGAAATTAATTGATTATTACCTTTTTATCTTGGCATCCAAATTCATTATATTAAAGAAATATTGGATTTACTTTTACCAAAATCTCTCGCATTAAGATTAGTCCTTTTATCTAAATTATTTAATTATTCATTTTTATGCCTTAAACATTCTCCTAATTGAAAGTTTAGATTGGTATTTTTGTAAGTACTTTGTTTAGATTTTTGAATTATGGTTAATCATTATTCAACAATAAGCACATATTGAATCTTGAAAGTAAGAAGGTAGAGAGTTATTTCTTTTATTGAACAAGATTGATTAAATTAAGTTTAGGCTCTTTTAAGAAATTCTAAATCAAATTCTTGATTGATAAAAATTTGATAGAAATGATCTCCCATTAGATATTGTACCATAAAATGTAAAAAACTAAAAAATTAAAACTAAATAGATTTAAACTAATAGTAAGATAATCAAATTGAACCATCAAGCCAACGTTGAGACCTCCCAACAAGGCTTCTAACGTTGAAACCATCAAGCCAATGTCCAAGTTGTTGCTTTTTATGTTGCAAATATTTTATTTATTCTTTCTTTAGTTTTCCTTTAATCATTTTAATAAATTAATTGATTATTACATTTTTAGTTTCTTTATTTCCTTTTGATAAATTAACTCATTCTTACTTTTTTAGTTTCTTTATTTTCATTAATCACATTATTGAATTTAATTGATTCTTACTTTTTTTAGTTTCTTTTTTTTAGTAATCATGTTTAATGAAATTAATTAACTCTTACCTTTTTATCTTGCTATCCAAATTAATTATGTTAAAGAAATCTTAGATTTACTTTAACCAAAATCTCTAATTTTAAGATTAGTCCTTTTATCTAAATTATTTAATTATTCATTTATATGCCTAAACCATTCTCCTAATTAAAAGTTTAAATTGGTATTTTTGTAAGGCATTTGTGTAAAATTTTTAATTATGGTTAATCATTATTCCATAATAAGAACGTTGACATCTTGAAAGTAAGTGGATTGAAAGTTATTTTCTTTATTAAAAAAATAAAAAATCAGTTTAGATTATTAAAATCATACTTTTTCTATGCAATATATTGATTCCAACTGTTATAACATCATATATCCACTTTTTCTTGACATACTAAAAGAAAATGTGTAGATTAAACAGAATTGATTAATTAAAAACTAATAAGCAAATAGATTTATTTGTTAGTTTTATTTTAAGACTATTGTATAAAGTCAAATTGACTAGCTCAATAGTCCGATACGTCATAAATAAAATTTTTTTTGGAGAGAATACATCTAAAGTTAAAACCTTAGAACCAATTTTAAATAAAGTTTAGGCTCTTTTAAGAAATTATTGATTGGTATAAAATTGTTAGAAATTACCTCTCGTTGGATGTTGTAACAAAAATCGTAAAAAACTAAAAAAATTTAAAAACTAAATAGATCTAAACTAATAGTCAGATAATCAAATTGAAATTTGAAAATCATTTGATATGCGAACCTACCTTAAAAAATAGGGCAAAAGAAATTTTTTTATTTTAAAAAATTACATTTACTCGAACTGCCCTATATACAAAGTTAATTGTATTATTGGTATTAAAATAAATTTGAATTTTATATTGAAAAATAAGTCTTGATGGTATTAAAAAAGTAGAGAATGTGAAAGCAAGTAACAAATATAATTTAATAATTTAGAATATTCAAGATTGTAATTTAAAATATTTAAAAATATAACAACACACTCTAATGGTAAATTTTATAGTTATTGTATTTTTTTATACTTGTAATACCATTTTCCTTGTTAATTTAATTGTTATAGATATAGAATATTTCATAAAATTTTTACCAAATATAATAAACTCATTAACTTGTGAATTTAAATATAATAAATTCATTAATTTGTATAGTTGAATATATTTAAACAATTAATAAGTTGACTAATTCAACAGGGTGGTGTATATTTAGTATTTGTTTTATATTATACATTAAATTAAATTAAAAAAAAAAAGAAAAATCATTGAACCCCGGTCGGACCGGTCCGACCTTGAACCCCTCCCCCCTCCGGTTCATTCACCGGTCCGGTTTTTAAAACATTGATGTTAAGTTGGAAAAAGTCCGAAGAATTTATTGTGTGAGCGCCAAAAAAAAAAAAAAAAAATCAAAAAGTTGACTACCAACAACTTTTGCTGGCCATTTTAATAACATCAAGTCAAAGGTCATAAATACTAAATACTCAATATTCTTTGGCTCTATTGTTGTATAGTCAAAGTAAACACCAGCAAATTTTCAAGATGAACTGCGTGAAACATTCGTCTTTCCATTCAAACCAACACCTCAAAAACTAAGAGGTCTACTTTTTGGGATTGGGGGAAATCGTTTCTCTGAATCGGATGAAACATTGTTAGCAATATCTTTGTTGCTAGAAAGGGCTGAAACAGCAAGGGGAAAGAAGGTTCTGCTTTTGATGGATAACCAAGTACTCAATTGCATCATGCATCCTTTGCATAGAGTCCAGAAACGTGTACAACAAAGAGTAGTTAGATATCTGTATCTATATCTATATCTATACTGTATTAAAAATGCGGATTATGTCGAATAAATTAAATTTTTATATCTATACTGTATTAAAAATGCGGATTATGTCGAATAAATTAAATTTTTTTAACTGATAGTGTCCTTACGAAAAAATATAATAATTTAATTATGGTTCTAATTTTAAATACTTATTCTATAGTTCATATAGGCTCAGGCTATTATATCAATTTTGATGTTTTACTTTAGGAATAAAATTTTATTAAAATTAATTTTCATGTAGAATAGAGACTCCAAATTGGAAATATATAATACCTTAATTATGTTTCTAATTTTAAATCTTATTCTTTCTTCATATGTAAAATTTTATTGAAGTTAATTTCCATGTAGAATAGAGACTCCAATTTGGAAAGAATATAATGAATTAGTCATGTTCTAATTTTTGAAACCTATTCTATAGTTTATGAAAAACATATAATGACTTAATTATGTTTCTAATTTGAATACTTATTCTATAGTTCATAGGGCTATGTTTATAATCTAATTTGATGTTTTATTTAAGCAATAAAATTTTATTTTATTTTGAGTTAATTTCCATAAAGAATAGAGACTCCAATTTTAAAAAAAATTAATGACTTAGTTATGTTTCTAATTTGATAATCTACTATTATTTTAATTTTGTTAATATTAAGCTCCTGTTCGCGCGCGAGCGAGCATAATAATGTTTTGAGTGCATGTATTTATGGATAAATTATTCAAGACTGATTGTTTAGTTTAAGCCCAACAGCTCTCAATAAATATTAGGTCAATAAGGAAGTCTAAACTCATGAGGCCCAAATACAGACCAACATACAAGTTGTCCAAAACGACAGCCCATCAAATTGGGCACAGAACTTCGATAGAAAGTTCCAAACCTGATCATTTAAGAGCTTGTGAGATTTAATTACCCAACAAAATCTTCTCTCAAGCTTAAATCATCAGAAGGGGGCATTTAACGCAGCCAATCCCGTGATGCTGATGGAGTGTCATCATTCCATTTTGATCTTGAAAATCATTTGACACCTTTGTTAAGCGTAAGGACTAACTTTTGGGGTCACTCATTGGCTTGAATAATATTTGTAGAAATATTTCTTATGACTTTAGTTGTAACTTGTGATACGTGAACAGCTTGAAGCTCAACCCACTGTTCGATTAAAATATTTTTTATGAGAATTTATGGCTAAAAATTTTCTTTTGCTTAAAAAATTCAGAATAGACAAAACCATTAACCCTTGAGGAAAAAGGCCACGTTGCATTAAAAAAAAGGAAAAAAATAATGGAATATTAATACAAAAGGGCTTCAAAAGTATGATTGCCTTCAAATCTCTCTCTCTCTCTCTCTCTCTCTCTCTCTCTCTCTCTCTCTCTCTCTCTCTCTCTCTCTCCGTCGTACCTTAATTTTCTTGGAGAATAGAACGGATTTTTTTTTTTTTTTGTGGCAGAAGGAAAGGGAGTTAAGGGGTTTTGAAATTTATATTGTTTAATACTAGTTGATTTTGTGATGTTTTACACCTTTGTTGCAACATTTACATGTTTCGGTACAATTGGATTAACAATTTTACTACCCCCGATTAGTGCATTTCCCCCTCATGGAGCATAGTGTTGTAAATAATAGCTGACATTAATTTTATTCAAATGTTTTAAGATCACAGAAAAAGAAGAAAATGCAAGTAGTCTTTAGGTAACACAATGAAAAGATATAGAGTTTGATCATTATGAAGGACATACCTGGATGATGACAATTTTAGGTAAATGCTATAGTACTTCAAAATTGTAGAATATAATTTATTCTGGTGCCTCCAAATTTTTATCTCAGGTCAAGTAAATCAAATTTGAATGGTTGGTGAAGAAACGCGGTGGTACTTCAAAATGGTTGTAAAGAAGTTATTGGCCAATCAAGCATAAAAATGTCCAATGTAATGACCATAACCAAACTGCATTACTATTTGTTGTTCAATTGCTGATTGAGATGGCAATCACAATTCAGTTATTTTTAAATAACATTTATTACTGCGTGGTTTTATTGACATGTATACATAACTATTTGAGCTAATGCATTAGGAACCTTCTCTGTCAAAAAATTGTATGTTAACATGACGACTATTTGAGATTATTTTTTTGAAAATAAAGGCTTACTATGCCCTCTTAAGGACCTACAAGCTCTATGTTTGTCACAAGAGATGTAAATTTTGCAAGGAAGCCGTTATTCCTAATCGTAAAAATCCAGGCAATTTAATTCATAGATGGAAATCCTAAATGTGCGTCGTGTCAACCACGTTTGCCAACAATTGAGGTCTTTCGAGTCAAGGTCATGAAACATTTGTGCCCTTACCATAAGCTATGTTAGAATACAAGTCACAAGTAAACACTAGATCCAAGCTTAGCTGGTTGTAGGGTCTAATTCACATGAAACAATTCACAATTGATGGATTTTAATTACGCCCATATCTATCAAATTCCAGGAAATTGTAGGGAGGAGCAAGGGAAAGGGTGAAGATTCTTTTTTGTTTTAATTGTACAATGAGATTTTTTTTTTAAAATCTGCATCCGTTTTAAAAGTGAATATTTGATCCTAAGGATAAGAAATTCGGAATTATGATCTCTAGCTCAACCAAGACTGCAACATAATAAAAGCGTGGTTTTCTGTACTCTCGGAATCGATCCAAAAGAGGAGAGTAAAAAGAAAAGGCGTAGAGATGAAGCACATAGGATTTCACGCCTTGCTGCAAAAGCTTCTCAAGGCGTGCAAGAAGTAGGTTATTATATGCAGCATGGGTGTTTAAAATGATTGAATGAAAAAGCAGAAAATACAATTCCAAGGTTGGAAAAATTATTATTTGCTGCTTGATCAGATTTTAAATGTAACTGAACTCTATTGATATCATTATCCAATTGTTGATTGATTTTTGCAAAAATCTTAAAACCAATTGTTCGCTACTAAAATTTGAAATATTTTTGGTTTTATTGCGTATAATACGACAAAGTATTTATTGCGCATAAATACTAAAAGTTGACAGCTAACCACTTTTGCCAGCCATTTCAGTCCTTCAAGTTGAAGATCATAAATGAATAAATTCTGACATTCTTTGGCTCACCAGCAAAGTCACGCTTGCCCGGTGGTTGGGTTGGAAACTGAATAGCGTACGAAGACTATCATCAGGAAAATACATTCTATCTTTTTCGGTATAATTTGAAAGAAAACTAGAGAAGTAATTTAAGCGCATACAAGAAAAGAATTTGACAATCCACAATTCACTATCATTATTTGTCTTAGCTCAAAAGTAAAACCATGTCAAATACTAGTATAGGAAAGCATATGTTGTATGTCGAACGTCTTTCTAAAAATGATTATTAAGCAAATTATTTCTTTCAAGTTTAGTAAGAAGAATATATGATCAAAACATTCAAAACATTTTAAATAATTGACATTCTAAATAACAGTTTAGCTTAGCTTAGTTTTCAAAGCTTGTTCTATCGTAAAATGATTGCCGATAATTTAACCAAATTACAAAGGCTAAAGTGCCTGAACCAACTTGAATCCATAATAATTCTTTTTATTCTCAGTATCGGTCGCAAGAATGCATCTTGT
Organism: Mitragyna speciosa; assembly: GCA_024721245.1. Classification (NCBI taxonomy): domain Eukaryota; kingdom Viridiplantae; phylum Streptophyta; class Magnoliopsida; order Gentianales; family Rubiaceae; genus Mitragyna; species Mitragyna speciosa. The sequence goes on from CM045567.1 coordinate 18,291,480, forward strand.
TCTTTTTTCAGATGTTAATTTTTCTCAATCAATTCTCCTTAATTCTAGTATTGCTTTATAGCTCGAATTCTAAATAAAATGGTCGATGTATAAAAATTCTTTTTCAAGTAAAATTCTTTTATTTTCTTATGGAATTTTCAAAAACTTTCCTAGAGAAATATATTTAATCTATTTTACTATAAATATTTTTGATTGCATAAAAAGTAGAACGTTATTCAATTACATAATATTTTATAATAAATATTTTTTATTGCGTAAAAAGTAAAAAGTTCCTCAATTACATAATATTTTCTACGAGCTAAAACATTTAGTCTATCATCCTTTCGTAAATTCTTTGAAATCACTTGTGTATTTCAAATATAAATGTTCTTCTATTTTGTAATTGTCTTTTATTTTCAAATTGATGTTTAATCGAAAGCTCATCCGTAATATGACTTTAAGTATAATTCTCTCTTATTTTAAAATTGATGTTTAATCGAAGCTCATCCGTAATATGACTTTAAGTATATCTAAAATTTCAAAATATTTCAAAGATTTAACAACAAAATATAAAGCAAGTAAAGTTACAATAACGAAAAGTGTAACGCAAATATCTCTAGCCAATATGTAATCTATTAGCTATGTTTATATAGGATTAGAATAACAAAAAGAGACAAAATAGCATTTAGAATGTTAAATCTCGTGTGAATAAAAGTTTCATTGTGTGATTAAGAAATCCTCAATCTTCAACCAAGTATTATTGATAGTGGGGAATCTGAGTAAGTTTAGATACAAAGAACAATTCAATACTTCATCTAAGCACCTTGCTTACTGTGGAACGCATATGTAGAATAGATTTTTATTTGCTTTTCTCTTCTGGGTTAAAAAGATTTAGAATTGTTTGGTTCAAATTCCTTAATCATTATTAATGAGTACTATTAACTCTACTATAAATATGAGTTTTGATGACTCCCCCCAATATGTTTGGTTTAATAACGGAATGTGTATCATTATAAAACTACTTGTTTGATTAATGAATGACTTTGAAGTAAAATTTAAATTTTTAAATCTTTTATTTAGGATATACATAATTTTTAGTTTTCTTATTTTGTATCTTTCTAAAGAAAATTCTAAAAAAATTCTTCAATTTTAAATATACCCGTGTTGCAATTTGAGTTTTATGCAAATGATAACCTTAAAAAAAAAAAGGAAAAGTCATTTTTATTGGATAAATATAGAGCATCACATATCTTTGATTTTCAGTTTACATTTTTATTAAAAATGAAATGTAACCCCCTCAAATACGTTCCCTTTTGCTCCTTAAAATTTCCCCCTACACTAACAACATTTCTAGACAATACTTATTAAATTTAATTAATAAAAAATATTCAAAATCAAAAGACATGGCAAAGAGAGAGAAGAGATGAGTGAGATCCAAGAGAGAGAGAAGAAGAATTGTATATTAGGGGGTGGATAGCTCAAAAGATGTGAGTTTTTTTAGGGGGTGTATTTTTGCCCTTAATCAAAAGAGTTAATGAGTTTGATAGAATAGTATTTTGAGGAGAATTATTAACACTCTAATTAATCACTTTCATTCTTATTAAATGATAGTGATAGTTATTTTACGAATATCAACAATGGGTGTCATTACTTATGACACCCATTTCCCTCCTTTATTTCCCTAAAGCAAACACGCTCTTAGAGTTTGTTGTTCTAACAATATGAGCATTAATCATTATTTAGTAAAATATATAATAACGTATATATTTGTATATTTGTAATTAACTTGACGTTCTTTGGTTTTTACTCTAAATTAGCTAACTATGAGAAATTTTTCCCAAGAGAAATTAACGGTTCTGGTTTAATAATTTCTAAAAGCGATCTTTAAAGAATCTTATTTTACTAAAGCATTTCTACGGGGACATTTTTTAATTAAATATAATTCTTATATGAATCCTCAATATATTTCATTAGAAATAAATAAAATTCCATAAGCAATTACTCTTAGGTCTATCATGGAGTAACACAAGCGCACCTTGATGCAGGTTCACAAGCACCCCTTGATGCAGGTCCATTGACACATATCACAGCACAAAATATTCTTTAATATTTAACATGATACACAAATATGAAAAACATCTCAATATAATTTCAAAGTTTTCTTTGTAAACAAACTAAACTACCAATAAAGAAGAGAAGGAAAATTTTATTTTAACTTTGCCAAGTTCTAATTGACTTCCATGAAGTACTCAACTCCTCATAATCAAATCTGGGAACATTTCTATTCCAAACCAAAGTTATGATATTAATAATTAGTCAAAAAATCTCAGATTAAATTAATTAACCTAACTCACATCGCTTTAATGTTTTTTCCCCAATCAAATCACCAACTCCTAAACATCAAATTTCTTTTTTCAATCCAAATATCATAAACAATCTAATTTAACCGAATAAGAGTGCCTAAAATTATTTTACCTCACCTCATCAAAATACTTTTCTTTCTTCCTTTTTCCAGCCATCAAGATTTTTTTTGACTTCTTCTACTTCTTAATTAGACAAAATGTCTTACTTATGTGTTTTGTTTATGTATCAATTAGCCAAAGGAGTCGGCTATTGCCAAGAAAGTATTTTGTTCCCTTCCATTTAACAATTTAATGTTGGCTATTCAATATCATGTGAATATAAAGCTTAATAGTGATGTTGGTAATTAGAAGGATAAATTTGTACACAGTATTTAAATTAGTTAACGAAGTAACTTAAGCAAGTATAAACAATAAAATGAAAAAAAAACAAATAAAAAATAAAATAAACATTACCTCAACATGGCCTTTTGCATTCAGATTAATTGTAAAATGATGCCAGTGATAGATAGGAAAATTATAAAACAATCTCAAATTAATCTTTCGACATTTTAGAATCTTTTGCATAAAATTAATATAAAATCAGTTCCACTAATAACTACAAAATGTGGCCAATACACCAAAAAAAAAAAAAAAGAAAAGAAAAATAAAAATAGCAAAAAGAATAAGAAAAAAAAGGAAAAACGATAATTAAGCCTCCAAGTTTTTGAGTCAAACTTCACTATGAAGAATGATGACATAGTAAATAGTCTGGGAATTCAAAATTGGATCAAATTAACTGCAGCTACATCGCTAATCAACCTACCATAATCATAATGATGTATAATAAGAGATTAGTTAGTGAATTGAATATATTACGACAAAGCCATAATCTTCATTTTTAACATTGAATTACGTTCCATAACATATATTAATAAGGAAAACCTTTATACCTTATTTGTGGAGCATGTTTTCGCAAACAAAATTAAATAAAGCCTTCTACATTTTTTAAACCGACTTAGAAAAGATCTATTCGTCATGAATTTAATTTATTTATTGCCGCTGATTGAACTCTATTCTACCTATAATACATAATTTTAAATTTTGAAATTTGTAGCTTAAGTTTAGAGGCGCTACTCTATTCTACCTATAAAAGATGTATACACTTACTAGGAATTCAGGCTATCACGTATTGAATTTAAGCAATCTAATTTAAACAAATTAGAAAGGCCAAAGTGCATGAAATTACCTCAATTCAGTATTACTCTTTCTTGTTCCTTTTTTCAATATTGGTTGCCAAAATTGTTTTTACACTAATGTTTGGATTGCCCATTGGAATAATAAAGTTCAAAGTCCATATTACATAAATAGCCTCCTTAAGTTTTAAAAGAAGAGGAATTTAATTTTGGAATATGACATTGTCTTTACATCTTTTTGTAGGCACACTATCAGTAAAAAAATCTAATCCACTTGATACAACTTGCCATTCGTTCTTTTATTCTTTTTTTCCTTCACAATATCTGTCCTATTTCTTTAATTTATTGTACCCTGAGTTTTTCTATGTAGAGTCCAAAATAGTCAGACATGTAAAGGTTATTCTCCAACTAAATTTTCAATCCATTACCATGAATTATATCCCATAAAGTCCATAATAGTTAAACATGTAAAATATATTCTCCAAATAAATTTATGTATTTATATATTTTGATTATTGAATGATATCAAATTGAACTACATTAAAATTGAGTCAAAGTACCGGAACATTTGACGCTTGGTAGTGTGTATATAAACAAAAATCAGTCAACTTGAGTAAACGAATACGAACATTGACAAGTCAACCCCAACTCAACCCAAATAATATATTGAACCCAAATAATATATTGAGAAAAGAGATTGGCAATGCAATTTCAGAAGTTAGAACCCAAAATTAAGCCATGGTTGCATAGCGGAGACTGTATTGTGTCACTTTTCTTGTAAGCTTGGTGCTGTATTCTTTGCAATATTTAGATGCCCAAGAACAAAAATATAGCTCCCTTGCAAACCTTTCCACTACATGGATCAACCATAATTCCGTGTTTGACACATTCGCACCCATCCTAACGAGAGGAGGTGATGGAACAAGATTTGCTTGTGGCTTTTATTGTCAACGTTATGCCAGTGGGTCAAGTTACTGCGTATTTGGAGTCGTAATTTCTCATGATTTATTTACTCAGGATGCCCAGCCGGATGACCCGCGATTGGTCTGGTCTGTTAACAGGAATAATCCTGTCCAAACTAACGCGACATTGGAACTTAGGCAAGATGGAGATCTGGTCTTGGCAAACTCGGATGGCACCTTGGTGTGGTCCAGCAACACAGGAGGAAAGTCTGTTTCCGGATTGAATTTGACAGAAATGGGAAACCTTGTGCTCTTTGGCAGAAACAACGAGATCATTTGGCAATCTATTGATTATCCAACTGATTCGTTACTCCTGGGGCAGAATTGGGCTAAGGGGCAGCAGGTGAAACTGACAGCCAGTGTTTCAGAAACAAGTTGGAGTGAAGGTATGCTTGCTTTTCTTGTTAGTTCTGAGAACATGTCAGCTTATATCGAGTCCAATCCACCTCAAAGATATTGTATGTTTGGTTTCCATGACTATCCTGTTGAATTCAGCAACGGAAACTGTGGTAACTTGATCATTCCTCCTGCATCAGCAGCTCAATTCATGAGGTTTGGGCCTGATGGGCACCTAGTATTATATCAGTGGGTTGAAAATTATTGGAACCAGGTTGATGATCTCTTCTCCATGAGTGTTCGTAGTGATTGTGAATACCCTCTGGTGTGTGGAAAGTATGGCACCTGTTCAGGTGAGCAATGTGGCTGCCCTGAAACAAGCAATGGCCAACCGCCCTTTTTCAGCCAAACAAATTTCAGGCAACCCAAGCTTGGATGTTCACTGGTTACTCCAATTTCCTGTGATCAATCCCAAGATCATAGTCTTCTGGAGCTAAAGAATACATCCTACTTTGCATTTGATTCAAGCTTATATGAAGAGAAAATAATAGTGGAAGACTGCAAAAATATGCGTTTAAGAAATTGTTCGTGCAAAGCAGCTCTTTTTGCTATAAAGGACTGGGCTCACACTTCAAAAGGAATGGCAGTTGCTTACTTCTGAATGAAGTCTTTTCCATCGTTGACAATGAGGATTATGTTGTATCACCTTATAACACCACTCTGTTTCTTAATGTGCAAAATTATTATGTGAAAAATCCTTATGTCAAACCATCAAGGCCTAAAACAGTTATATTGGCATCTAGCCTTGGAGCTTTCGTTGGTGTGGCTTTTGTAATCAGCACTTGTCTCCTTCTTTTTCGAAATAGATCAAAAGAATCTGATGAAATTGAGGAGGATTTTCTTGACCAGGTACCAGGAATGCCTACAAGATACTCTTACTGCTACTTGAAAGCAGCAACAGAAAATTTCAGTCAAAAACTTGGCGAAGGAGGATTTGGTTCTGTTTATGAAGGTGCGCTAAGTGATGGCACAAAAATAGCAGTCAAGTGTCTTGACGATTTAGGTAAATTCAAGGACTCATTTTTAGTGGAAGTAAAGACAATAGGCAGCATTCACCATGTTAATTTGGTAAAACTAATTGGTTTTTGTTTTGAGAAGTCCCACAGGCTTTTAGTTTATGAATATATGGCTAATGGATCTCTGGACAGATGGATTTTTAGTGGAATGCTAGACTATTCTCTTCCATGGCAGACAAGGAGGAAAATCATCCTGGACGTTGCTAAGGGATTAGCCTATCTACATGAAGATTGCAGCCATAAAATAATTCATCTTGATATCAAGCCCCAGAACATCCTGTTAGATCAAAATTTCAACGCAAAAGTTTCTGATTTTGGATTGTCAAAGCTAATTGAAAAAGATCAAAGTGGCGTTGTTACAACGATGAGAGGAACACCTGGATATTTGGCTCCTGAATGATTGAATTCAGTGATCACTGAAAAAGTGGATGTTTACAGCTTCGGCATTGTGATGTTGGAAATTCTTTGTGGGCGAAAGAATTTGGATTGGTCTAAGAATGAGGAAGATAGGCATTTGCTTAATGTATTCAAGAGAAAGGCAGAAGAAGAAAAACTTCAGGACATGATTAACCAGAAAAACGAAGATATGCTGATCCACGTTGAGGAAGCCGTGGAGATGTTGGGAATTGCTGCATGGTGTCTGCAGAGCAATTTCACTAAGAGGCCTTCAATGTCCTTAGTGGTTAAAGTACTGGAGGGTTTGGTAGCTGCTGAGACCAATTTGGATTATGACTTTACCAATTTTGCTAGGATGGGGGAAGTTGGTGATCACAGGAAAGAAGCTGTTGATGTTGCCAGTCTGCTGTTACCTTCAGATTTATCTGGACCGAGGTAGATGAATAACTTTAATCTTCAGGCTCAAGTATCAACACATTACAGCCAATTTAATGATTCAACTTTGTTTGATAAGCTGCAAGTTTTTAAGTTCCAATTATCAAAAGAAAAAAAAAGATATATATATGTATTATCTACGTGGCAAAAATCATTTTAATGTGGAGTTCTTAGTGAGAGATCTAGTATACATTTTACTTTTGTCTTTAAAGTTGTAAGCATGTATCTGCATTTAAGGCTTTGGTGGATATTTTCATGCCTATTCTCCTATGTTTAGTCTGTGATATTAATTTTCTAACAGATTGGAGAACGAGTAATGCACTGTGAAAAGATATAAGTACTACAATTTTAATAAGTATGTATACAATTTTAACAAAGATAGCAACAATCCTTGTCATATTTGAACAGACTCTAGCTCAGACGTTGTCATTTTTTAGCATAGGAAAATGGATTTTTTCAGCACATGATTCACTGGATCCACATGTACGACCAAAATGTGTGGAAAAGCAACATATTCTTTCGGTTCATTTGTTGGATGTAAAATATTTTTCTTAAAAAATGATTTTCCTAGGAGAATGTTTTACATGCAAAAAGTCAGTTTTCTTACAATTTTTGGGTATTTGAATGACAATGTGAAAAATTTTTTAAAATGGAAAATTTTGATTTTTGATTTTTGATTTTTAATATTATTAATATGAGCTAAAAAGACTAATAACAATTATAATAAATGTTTGACAAGTAATTGGAATTAACTAAAAATTATTTTGTTTACAATCAATGCATAAGAGAATATAATAGTAAAGTGTATGGGAAAAAAATGAGTTGCTAGGAGTTAAAGACAAAAATTAGTTTGGTTATTGAATTAAAAAAGTAGGTATTTAATATTTAATTTCACTTTTGTTCTTTATGGAAAATAATTTACACTCATCAACACGTAAGTTGTTCTCAAGTAGAGGGAGAAAATTTTGAAAAATATTTTACCCAAAAAATTCTGGTGTTTGGCCTTAAAAAATTTCTAAAAAATTTTACAGGAAAATATTCTAATCTCAACCAGATAGACCAGATAGACTTATGATCTAAAGCAAACTTCTGTACCTCACGTCCAATTGACAATTAAAAGACTTTACTGCAAATCTTACAAAATATTAATTGAAGGCTATTAGCTGCATTATTTGCAAAGGCAAGCGTAACTATGAACAAATAGAACACTATTAGTGTCACATTCCGTGTCCGGAGTATAATATCCATCATATCAAGACTAAGCTAAGACATAAGGCTATCAAAACAAAGGACTTAATCTTTCCAAAATAACCATTTCATTGAATTTTAACTCAAATATAATGTCATGTGATACATTACAAAGATACTCTTAAACAAAATAATGAGTTCATCTTATACATTACCACAATGATCACAAAAATATTTCTAAGTGGACCAATCTATACAAAAACCAATAGTTTGGGTTCTTTGCTATGTATCACATCTTTATCTCCCAAGGCTAATACCATGAGTCAGTACAATCTTCTTCAACAAAAACATCATCCTCTGCATGTGGAAATAAAGGGAATGAGCGAAACAAGTCACTCAGTAAGTGGTAAAAGTACTCTCTGTAGCTTAAGAGGGTTACTCTTATACATACATTTCAAAGACAAAATCATTAACGAGTATGGATACAAAGATAACATGGCCAAAAACATACTTTTATCAAATACACACATTTCATTAAACGAACAAATGAGTTTTATCAAAGGGTTTCATTTGACTCTGGATATTCGGTTGTTAACTATAACCGGTCAACACGGTCCCGAAACCAACTATAACTGGTTGGTACGGCCCCAAAACTAACTTTAACCGGTTAGTACGGTCCCAAAGTTAACAATCAAATAATTAAAGAACTAGTTTCGTCGAAGGAGTACCACATTCTAGAACTCAATCGATTTATTCATCAAATCATTCATGCATTTATGCCACATTATCACTTTTATAAGCAAATGCAAATAACCACACTTAAGCCATACAAAGTATATAGCAAATAATCATTTCAAAACATTTAACCTTCTTTAAAAAAAAGTCATTTTTAAAAGATCAAAGAGTACAATCCCCACTTACCTCGACCCACGCTAATTAAAGTAATCCGAGTAGGTATGATCGACATCTTCACCTAGAACAAGCAAACATACCATTAATCACTTATCCTATCAATAAAACAATCTATGAAACTTAACTCTAGTCATTGCATGAAAAGAATTCAAAAGGGGTTCCTATGCATGATCTGCGGGTGGACACACCCCGATCCGCAAAAACCTTGAAGTTGGATACTTACTCATGGAATACTTAATGTGGCAAAAACCTTTTTAATGTGGAATACCTACTCATGGATCTTGTGTACATTTTACTTTTATCATTGAAGTTGTAAGCATGTATCTGCATTTATAGCTATATACTAGACTTCAAGAAAGCTTAATTATAAACAGAAAAACAATCAACAGTTCCCAAATGCAAATTACACACTGAAACTGAGAATGTCGATAGGAAATTAGATTCAAAATCTGAATAAACTTCCTGAATATCCCAATTTAAACAAGTGAAAGAACGCAAAAATAGAAAGGCATGAATATTGGAAGATGAATCTTGATAATCCATTGCATCCTTTGGGATATTATTATTTTTGAAATGTAAAGTTTCAAATCTCAATTAGAATTTCCTCACTGGAATATGCATAGAAAAGATGAACCAAGAGGTTCATCCTACTACAATTTGTGCAGGACCAAATGAGCAGCATGCTGAGGCTGGGGAGTAATCATTCCGTAAGGAGAATAGGATAGGATGGAGAAAGTTCAAAGGAGAAGCGTTGAAAATTCATTGTTATTGCCAGTTTTGCTTCTCTGATAGCAAAGTTTTGTCCAATACATATTCTAGGTCCCCAGCCAAATAAGAAACACAAATTACAGTTTTGGTACTAAATGTTTGAGACATCAACAATTTTAGTACTTAAAGTTTGTATGAAAGCAAATCTAATACCAAATGTTTTAATTTTTTAGCACATTAGTTTTATTGGCTGATTTTATCAAAATCTTATCAGAATCTGATCACGTAATACTCATATGTCGGTGACCAAATTATCAAAAAAGAATTAGAAAAAAGGAAAAGTTTTTAATCGCCATAATTTGTAATTAAAGGTACACACAAATGCATTGTCTAGGCAAATTTCTTAAGTTTTATCTGCTCATTTATTGTGTTGAATTCAAATTAGTGCCTTTAATTAAAAATTATGTACAATTATATTTTCTATTTTTTCTCTATTTTTTTTTTGAAAATTTGATCACTGGCACATGAGTGTCACGTAATTGAATTCCAGTAAAATTTTAGCAAAACTTGTCAATAGAACTAAATGTGCTAAAAAATTGAAACATTTGGTACTGGATTTACTTTTGTCCTAAACTTTAGGGATTAAAACTGTCAATACTCTGAACACTTGATACCAAAACTTACAATTTTTCTTAATAAGAAAAAAGAAATTGTATGCAATTGGAAGTGTAAAGGCGGCAATTGCCAAGTGTACAAATTCATGAATCCTTTTCTACTTTCTTCATGATATCTTCGACTAAGAAAAAACAGTGGAGGATACAGTCTTAAAGCCTCGTCCAAGATCATTGTCACCTGCAATAATACCATCGTAAGTCTATACTCAAGAGAAACGTAATCTTCAACTCGTGAACAAAATTCATTTATGCGTCTCTAGCTTCTTTCCTAATCCAAAAATGGAGACTTTATAAGACTGTAAACTACAGGCGGTTTTATTAAGATTTTCACTATTAAGGAACTCTTCATGCAAGGTAATGCTAATAGTTTCATCATGTTCTCTCTTTTAAATTTCCACCCACGAGTTAGAAATTTTATACAGGACGAAAATTAGGCCTGGGCTTCTGCTGACTTTATTATAGAACCACCAAAATTTTGAAGATGAATTGTATGGAACATTGCTGTTCTATTCAAGCCAACATAAAAGCCAACACAAAATTTTATTAAAGTCAATTTCCATGTTGAATAAAGACTCTAATTTGGAAAGAGTATAATGACTTAGTTTAGTTATGTTTTAAATTTTGAATACTTAATATATAGTCCACAGAGCTATGGGTGTAATATCAACTTTGATGTTTTATTTTAGCAATGAAATTTATTTTACTAAAGTTAATTTCCACATAAAATGCGGACTCCAATTTGAAGAAAGTATAATGACTTAGTTATTTCTAATTTGGCAAGCAGCCATTATTTTTATTTTGTTAATATTAAGTTCTTTTTTATACATATGTACGTATAAGAATGTTCTTGAGTCCATGATTTTGTGCATAAAAAATTTAAAGACTAATACTTAGTTTAGGAATTTATAATAGAAAGGAAAAGAAGGAAAGGGGAAGGGATGAAAAGAAAAGAAAAGACAGGGAAGGATCTTCTTTTTTCCTTTCTTTTCCTTTGCTTTCTGTCCAATTTTGGGCAGAAAAGTTTTTAAAGGAAGAACATGAAGTGTTTTCCTCCTAATTCCTTTTTTTTCTTTTCCTCTTTCTAACTCTCAAATGAAGGCATTCTTTCTAATTCCTTTCTTTTCTTTTTTCATCCTAACTCTCAAACAATGAAACATTTTCAATTCTTTTCTTTTCTTCCTCAAATCCTTCCTCCCAAAACTAAAGATAATTGTTTAGCTTGAACTCGATAGCTGTCAACTCAATATTATATCAATCATGAGGCCCAAGTATAGACCAACATAAAAGTTGTCTAACGCTACAGCCCATCAAATTGGTAAGACAAAGATAGTCTAATAAAACTTCTTTAGAATGTACAAACCAGATCGCTAAAGAGATTGTATGTTCACAAAATCTTTTCTCAAACTTGAAAAGCATCCGAAGAGGGTTTCTAATGCGGCGAATCCCACTCGACCTCCTCCATCTCCTTTGATGCTGATGGTGTGTTATCATTCCATTTTGATCTTGAAAGTCATTTGACACCTTTATTAAGTGGAAGGACTAGCTTTTGGGATAACAGATTGGCTTGAATCATATTTGTGTAAAAATTTCTTATGATCTCGGTTGTAACTTGTGACGCATGAACAACTTGAAACTCATCCCGAATTCTGAATTTCTAGGATTTGCGTTTGGAGTACTGTCCAATTAAGTATTTCTTCAGAGAATCCATGTCTAGCGATTCATTTTATTAAAAAACTGAGATAGAGAAAACCATTAACCCTTGTGGAAAAAGGCAATGTTTTATAAAAAAAAAAAAAGGTAGATAAATATATAATGGTAGATTACTATAGAAGGGCTTCAACGGTTTAAGTAAGACGTGCAACTGCGTGATGTCATTGACATATACACAAAACTACTTGATTTGATGCACATTATTACAAACCTTCTCTATTAAAAATTGTGCGTTAACATGACAGCAACCTGTGCAAATTTTGGGACCTATAAGTTCCATATTTTCAAAAGAGAAGTAGATTTCACAACTCAGTCACTATCGCAAATGCAAGAAAAGTCTTGGAAATTTAATTCATGAGTGGAATATATCCAAAAAATTTAATGTGACAATCATTTTGGCCAATTGTTGGGGTCTCTCAAGTAAAGATCAAGAAACATTAGTGCCCTTACTATGTTTCAAAGTATAAGTCACAAGTAAACGCCAAGTCAAGTTTAGCTGGCCGTTGGGTCTAATTCAAACGAAACAATCCACAATTAATGCGTGTTAATTGTGCCTATAACCATCAAATTCCAGGTAACCAACATAATAAGGATTTGTATTTTGAGCCAAGATCAATTGAACTCTAAGAGCAAGCAATCAACAAAAGAAATGAATACACAAGTCAACAAGTCAATAAGGATAATAGAAGAAACTACCAAAAAAAAAGAAAAAGAAAAACGAAGATAGTGACTGCTTGCTATGACTTAGATTAGTGTGAATACGTGTGCGCTGTCGTGTATATGTGTGTGTATTTAATGCTGACTTACAATCTTTATTTGGACCAAGGTAGACTATACATATACACTATATATACACACATACATACATACATATGTGTGTGAGCGTGTATTGTTATGTAAGAAGTTTAAATTTACATGCTTCGGAGAAAACTTTTCTTCAAAGAAACATAGTTCTTAAACCTTTAAGAATGCAAACGGTGCTAAGTATAGTACGAGGTTAACAAAGAAAAAAAAATTAAGATCTATAAAGAACTACTAAACTTTCTCTTTTAATTATGGATATAAAAGAATTAATCAAGTTTGTCAGCAGATTTGTTTTGTTCACATTACGATATGTAACTAACTACCATTTGATTAACGCAAGTAAATTGGTGAAGAATTTTATATGTGTGTGTGTGTAAAAATATCAAGAAAGTTTCTTGAAGAAACTTCAGAAAACTTAAAATTTCAAAATACTTGAAAACTTTTTCGTTTCTTGCTCCTTATTGATGTGAAAAGAAAATTTTTTTCGTTTTTTAAGGAGCTTGTGAGAAGGCCACCAAATTGTTTGCAGTGTCAACAATAGTATAATCAGGAAGGGAGTAGAAATTACATGGAGGAGCAAGGTAAAGAGCGAATTATTTTTTTCTTTTTCTTAATACTAGTAAACGAACAAAGTCTTCGCCATTATTCACCAAGTGGATGAGTGTCTTTCGCATCTTTTCAGCTTAATATAATGTTCTGTCTTATCTTTATATATTCATCTTTCTAGTGATAACACTTCCCTCCGGAGCCACTCTTGTGCCAGATGAAGGTAGATAGTATATACTCTACACGTAGTACGTTTCATCAACTTCAATTTTAACTAATGTTTGTAAGAGATGGGTGATGTTAATTTGTTGATCTGAAAACAACATATAGAAGATGATCATTTTGTGTTTTTCAATGTTTGTTTGTTTGTTCTAGTGCAAGCTTTGGAGGAAATTGCAAAAACGCTGGGGAAGAAGGGTTGGGATTTCAATGTTGATCCATGCAGTGGAGCTGGTAACTGGACAGATCCAACTGCTTCAAAAGAAAATCTGAACGCGGTTACCTGTGATTGTTCCTACGAAAGTTACACAACTTGCCATGTCATTCGTATGTATGTGACTCTTCTTGTGAAATCATCACATGTTCAAATGTTTATTATGCATCATGGTAGTATAATCTTGCTCAAGAGGTGATGAGGAACCACAGCCTTTGGCTTCAATTTTTGAATTAAGATACTCTATATATTTTTAGTACAAAATCTCTTTATAACAATTTTGTTCATGTGTATAATTAAAGCTGGCGTACCGTAAGCAAAAGTATGTATCTATTCGTGTATCATTACTGATATGCGGTAATAGAGTATGAAAGATGCTATACTTGTACCCTCGTTTTAACTTAGAAGACAAATCAAACTAATTATAGCAGTACTTGGGATCTAATGGTTTTCGAGTTTGAGTTAGCAAGTAAGTAAGTGGAGTCTCACTGTTAATTTCTTTGCGAAACAAAAAAAAAAAAAGAACAAAAAGAAGAAAAACTAACTCTAGCAGTACTCTTGATGTTTCTGAAACTTGGATAGAATAGCGTACTCAACTTATTACCTTGAAAGGAATATAGTTAAAAGAAATCAACAATCAACTTATTGAACTTACTAAATCTAGTTTATCTTTTTATTATTTTTTTTTCTTTTGTGTGGAATTTGACCTAAAATGGATCTAAACGAATCGATCACCAAACAACTTCACTTATTTGGAATTAATACAATGCTCAGACTTGGTAGGAAATATGATGATAGCTTTTTGGATCGTGGAGTTCCCTTCTCAAAAAAAAAAAAATGAAAAAAAAAGAAAGAGATGAAATATAACATTTAAATTGCTTTTTGCACGCTCAAATCTCTGGTGGTTCATATATTTGCTAGAAGTTAGTACACTGTAGCCTGGTTTTAAGACATTGATCACAATTTCCAATTCCGCCAAGCCCAATGGGCCTTTAAACTATTTGTTCTCGCGGCCCAAAAATCTCATTATTTCCACCTCATACATATGAATTATACTTTTTTTCTGTGAGGCATTATTTTAGTATCTAATTATAATTTTTTGAGGGGAATTATCTTATTATCTAAATATCTGTCTTCGACATATTTAGACCAAATTTCATTTAGACGGGGCTAAAGCTATTTTTTGAGGGAATTATCTTATTATCACCCCTTTTTTCTTTTAAAGCAAAATTTCACCAAGTTTTAAATTATACTCTAACTTTGCCTAAAATTTCTTCTAAACTGATTCTGATTCTTGTAGAAACTGATTCTCAAAAAGCTAAATTTTTAGTTAATTTGATTTTAGCTTAAAAAAGACAATAGAAAAAGCTATTAAAAGCATTACAAAATATATTTTTCAAATCAAAAGTTAAAAGCAAGTATAAAAAAGTAGTTGAGAGTAAACCCTAAGCTTATACTAATTTGAGCATACTCTTGGGCATGAGAATTTAATTTAAAACCTTTTTTCGACTTTAGTCCACAAAAAACGAGAGAAAAAGGTTCGGGAGTTATATTTAAAGAAAGGGAAGGTAAAGGCTTGCGCCTAAGTCACCCTTTCAACCTAGCCAAGGCTAGTTGCGAGGTTTAATCAAAATTTCCTAAATTAACCCTAGATTCTATTGCATTCGGATGTATCTAAATGAATGTGAATCCTAAAATCTAAATGTGGGTATCGAGAGGATCGAAATGTCCCGTCAAAGCTTAATCAGAATTATCGCATTAATTGCAAAACCCAAGGTGAGGTCCCGAAGGAGTCACGAGAGTCTATGCAAAATGAAATGCAAAAAGAAAAGAAAATAATAATCATATATATATTAAGTGAAGAAAGAGAATAGGTATGCAACGTGACGGGTACGAGAGACTAATAACTCGTGACTGAATATACCTACTCACGGAGGGAGGAACAGCCTGTACCACGTGAGTAGGCGACTATTTCTAGTCGAATCACACAAATGTCCTAATTTCTAAGTGAAATGCAACTTAAATGTCATGCACTTGAAGACGTGTCAAAAATAAATAAATAAATGATAATAATAATAATAAAAATCATGCAAAATGGAAAGAAAACTAAAAATGTGTAAAATGGGATTTAAAAATGCACACGAGTGCACCTAACACTAATATGCCCTAAGGGTCTAGCGTTGAACTAGCCCGTTCTAAGAATGTCCCACTAGCATTGGACTAGCAGGGGAAGCGAGAAAAACATAAAATATGAATTTAAATAGTAAAGCGTGAATTAAAAGCCAATTAAACATATAAAGACATATAAAGTCAAGTAGAAGCACATAACACATAGGCATAATAGCTAGATGCAAAATCCTAATGAAAGTGGTAAAATAAATAAGCACATAAGCACGCAAAAACAAGTAAACCCTAACTATTACATCAGGGCTTAATTTACAATTTAAAAAGGAGAAAAATTAAAAATGCCCTATCTGTTACACTTTCTATATAATTACACAATTTTTGCTAAGATATGAGAAAAATAATCTAACAATTACATTGACTTGACTAGTACCATTTTTCATCATCATTTTATGATTAGATAACCCATCGACCTTGGCCATACAGTATACTCCATAAAGACTTTACACAAAAAGGGTCTCTAGAATCAACGATCAACTCCCCTTAACTCTCTCTATTCAGTTGCGGCGATGTTCACCTATGTTCTCTACCTTTTCTCTCTTTCCAATCTGTGGTTAATCGTCACAGCCGCCGCTGACAATCCGCCTTACACTCCCACAGATTACATCCTCCTCAGCTGCGGCGCGTCCTCAAAAACTACCTCATCCGATGGCCGGAACTGGGATAGCGATGTCGGCTCAAAATTCTCCCCAAGTAACATGGCGAGTATTTCATCCGCAGCCACAGCCACCGAACAACACTCCTCAGTGAGCCAAGTCCCTTATTTAACTGCCCGCGTAATCCGCTATCCATTTTCCTACACCTTCTTTGTCTCTCCCGGCAAGAAATTCCTCCGCCTTTACTTCTACCCTGTTCCATACTCTTACTCCTACAACCTCAGCATAACAGAGTCCTATTTCGCAGTTACGGCTAATCAATACCTTCTTCTCAGCAACTTTAGTGCATTTCTCACAGTTTCCGCCGTGGACTTCTCACCAGCCTCTGTTGTTAAAGAATACATCATCAATGTCCAGGACAGTCAATTCCTCAACGTCACCTTTCGCCCCTCTTCGAATTCCTTCGCTTTTGTTAACGGAATTGAGGTTGTTTCATCTCCTGACAATCTCTATAACTATGATGCATCTAATAGTCCACTCATAAACGTAAATAGTCCGAACAACCCATTTGAGCATGCCTTCGAAACACTTTACAGGCTGAATGTTGGAGGACGATCCGTTGCTGCAGTAGAAGATAGTGGGATGTTTCGAGAATGGCTATACGATGACGATTTCGTCTGGGGAGGAGATAAAGGAAATTCCTTGAGCAGTACTTCAATTGCTGTCAATTACACTTCACAAACTCAGAATTACACCGCTCCCTCGATAGTTTATACTACCGCGAGGGAGATGGGAAAGTTTAGCACCAGGTTCAACTTGAGCTGGATCTTTCCCGTTGATTCTGGGTTTAATTATATCCTGAGGTTGCATTTTTGCGAGATCAATCCTGAAATAATTACAAAGGTGAACCAACGGGTGTTCATAATATACATCAGTAACAGAACAGCTGAGCCAAAGGCTGATGTTATATATTGGACTGGTGGCCGCGGAATCCCGATCTTCAGAAACTACTTTGTGTTTGTTCCAAACCCACCAGACAGTCGCCCAACTATGCAAGGCTTGTTTCTTGCTCTGCATCCAAACCTTGAAGTCAATCCAGAATACGCTGATGTAATATTGAATGGGTTAGAAATATTAAAGTTGAGTAGCTCCGACGGCAATCGTAGTTTGGCCGGTACCAATCCTGATCCCCATTCACTGGTGCGTGAGAAGAAGAGCAGTGGAAAATCTCGTGTGCCTTTTTCTGTCATCGGAGGGGTGGTCGGAGGGGCTGCAGTGGTTTTAATCCTGGGTTTCTTAATATGCCGGCGACGGAGAAGAGGCAAAGACTTTGACCAAAAACGTTCTTCCAAGTCTCCATGGGTCCAACTTTCAACCCCGTCAAGGTTAACAAAGGCTGGCACGTCGGGCTCATCCTCACTGCCGTCCGATCTTGGTAGAAGATTTTCACTCGAGGAGATTGGATCAGCTACCGCCAACTTCAATGCCAACTTTGTGATTGGAACTGGAGGATTTGGGAACGTGTACAAAGGGTACATAGACAATAACGTCACCGCCATTGCTGTTAAGCGATTAAATCCTTCCTCGAGCCAGGGGGCCCGCGAATTTCAAACCGAGATCGAAATGCTATCAAAACTAAGGCATCGTCATTTGGTCTCTTTAATCGGTTATTGCGATGAAAAGGGCGAGATGATCTTGATTTATGATTATATGTCTAATGGGACCCTCCGCGATCACCTCTATAAAACAGACAATCCACCTCTAGCATGGAAACAACGCCTTCAAATTTGCATTGGTGCCGCGAAAGGGTTGCAATATCTCCACACGGGCGTGAACCACAACATTATTCACCGCGACATCAAGTCAACCAACATCTTATTGGACGAGAAATGGGTGGCCAAAGTTTCAGATTTTGGGTTATCCAAACTGGGTCCCAGCGGCGAGGTTGACAGTCACGTCAGCACTCAAGTCAAGGGGAGTTTCGGTTACGTAGATCCCGAGTATTATAAGAGACAGCAATTAACTGGATAAGTCTGACGTGTATTCATTCGGAGTGGTTTTGTTCGAAGTGTTGTGTGGCAGGGCAGCAATCATTCCAAATTTACCTGAGGAAGAAGTGAACTTGGCTGAGTGGGCCAAGAGGTGTTACAAAAGAGGGACAGTTGATCAGATTGTGGACTCCAATATAAAGGGTGAGATTGCTCCAGAATGTTTGAGGAGTTTTACTGAAATAGCTATCAATTGCTTGAAAGATAAAGGGACCAAAAGACCTGGAATGAATGATGTAGTCTGGAGCCTAGAATTTGCATTGCAACTTCAGAAGGTTGCTGAAAAAGAGGGTGGTCGTCCCCCTTTTTCTACGCTTATTATGCATACAGCAAGAGGAGGAGGAGGAGGAGGAGGAGACTTGGGAAATACGACCGAAGATGATACGAATGTATTTTCTGAAATAAGAGGTGATCAAGATTCTACAGCCGTGTTAAAGAACCACGGTAGTACAACTGGTACTTCCACTATTAGTCGGGACAAGTGTAACAGTATTTTCTCTGAGATCATAAATCCCACTGGACGTTGAAAATTTCAATTAATCAACAAAAGAACAATCCATTCTGCTATATGTGGGATACTTGTTTCTCAGCATCTTCTTTACCCAGCATAGTGTGCAGTATGAGCAATATATAATAAAGGAGTAATTTCAATTTGGCTATAAGCAATAAATATATTCATTTAGAAAAATTAGAAAGTGCTTTATTTTGTCTCTCCAAATTATAAAATTGTATTAACTTAACCCCCGAAATTAAATAATTTCTCAAATTGACTAGATATACATCCAAAGTTGTTGCAGTTGTTACTCTATAATTTGTAAAATTGTGTAATGTACCATTTTACATAAAGTTGACAGGACGGAAAATATCGGGAAAAGTTTCGGATTCTATGGTGAACAACTAACATTTGAGCAGCTTAATTAATTCAATATGATAGATTTGAGAAGCGCAAATTGTTTTTAGATTTAGTTGATAAAGTTACTATACTGATTATAATATATTGTGTACAAGTATACGAATTCGTCATTAGCAACTGTCTTTTTTTCCTCACAAAATATTTAGTCACTGATGCATACACCAATTTTGTGTAACTATACCCTGAAAAATGGGATAAGTACATTGATAGTAAGCATGGATAACCCCCATTAATTCTCGGTTTATTGATACGACTTGTGTTGTAGAATTCTTAGATCGACCCTGTCTCGCAAACATTGGGGATTGAATGTAGAAGTTTTCAAAACTAAACTCATGAACGAAATTTAATACGTTGGGGTCCTTATGCAAACATTGCCACCCTGGTAACGTGGCCTAGTTGATTCATTACTTGCTTTCTGCATCAGGCAAGCCATTGTTTCTTACGGATTAGTTGAATTTATTGTTTCCTAAAACTAAGAATTTGTGTAATTGTTTTTCACAACTTTTAACACTTTTTTATTAGTTTTCATTGAACTAAAATATCAATTAAAAGCATACCTACCGGAAAATGCAATATTTTAATTGAAAATTCTCTAGTTGAATAGTTGGTTAAACCATCAATTATTGCGGCTTTATATAAACTCCATATATGGCAATCAATACAATCTACATTTCTAATTATCCTTATTAGTTAATGTTTCATATTTGCTATTTAACGTTTTTAATGTTCACGAGAAGGCAATTCCTATTATAGTGACGCACACAATCATCTGATATAATACTTCAAGAGATAATCACTTATTAATGTGTGTACCATCCACAAGGAAATGTGTTCTTTTAGTTGAAATGTCTTGAGTTGAATTGCGATTGGGCAGAAACATTAGTTGGTTATTAATTGCTATTCTAACTAGATACCGAATATAGGTTTGCAATTATATCCATTAATTTTGCAGTTTTAAATTTTCATATAACACAAAATCGAGGCATATCTTATTTCTTGGACTTGGAGAGAAAAAAAAAAGAAAAATCAAACTGAAAGAAAATGATTGACAAGTTCAACACATGTAAATGCATTAATTTTTACAATAAATATAAAATACAAGATCTTGCAAGTCTCATGAGGATATAGTTATGAACAAATTTCAAAACTCATCGTTCTCATAATATATGATATTTTAATTGATATTGAAAATTTATATATACTTATTACACAAGTTTATGAGTTTGGCGAATATCAATTAATAATTCTATTGAGTAATCAATTATGTCAATGTCTATGAAAAAGCCAAATAATCAATAATATTAATTCATAAAATAAGAATTTCATAAAATGTATCTATCAATTGCTTAAGATCATTAAAATTAGTCAAATTAAAGGAAATTTTATATTAAAGAGTACTTCATTATAAATACATTGAAAGTGTATCATTTAAATATTTGAAAGAAAGAATTGGATTATTAGTTTTTTAATATGTGTGTGTGTATAGAAAAAACAACACAAAATGATATTAGTTTTTTAAGAACATGGTATACACAGAGATGTAGTTTCTTTTATATAGTTATCTTTATTTTGGAAAAAGAAAAATAAAACATAACATATATTTTAAAATATGTAGGTGCACAATTTTTTTATGCTTAAAGCATAGAAGAAAGAGATGAATATTACCAACTATGTGGAAATAAGATAAAATTTATGATAAAGATAGAATAAAATAGTAACAAAAAATAACCTAATAATTGTACATTTTTAATGCATAATCAATCCAAACAAGTGATATGACTTAGTTAACTTATTAATTTTATACAATAGTAGCAATATGTTTGTATGCAACAAGCGAGGTGCTATTTTTAAAATAATTC